>JARWKJ010000010.1:44976518-44979018 GCA_029959095.1 Rhinichthys osculus | reverse complement strand
GCTCAGATTGGAGATGATCGTCACGGTTTCAGTGAATGGGCTTTTTTTTTTTTTATCAATTGAAACATGAAATGAAAAACAAAAAATACAATTTATTAATCTTATTTAATGTTAATTTCAGCATTTACTAATACATAATTAAAATCAAAAGGTAACACTTTACAATAAGGTTAATTAATTTACATTAATTAACTACCACAGTTAACATGAACTAACAATTAACACTAAACCTTCAGCATTTATTAATCTTATTTAATGTTAATTTCAACATTTAAAATCAAAGGTTGTATTAGTTAACATTAGTTAAAGCACTGTGAACTAACATGAACACACAATGAACAGCTGGATTATTATTAACTAACATTAACAAAGATTAATAAATGCTGTAATAAATGTATTGCTCATGGTTAGTTCATGTTAGTGAATACATTAACTATTATTGATACATTTTTATTTTTTTTTACATATTTATACATTAACCTATTGAACATTATTGTAAAGTGTTACCAAAAAAAAAAAAGAACCTGCTGAACATTTACAGAATTTATTGCTCACTGAAATTGTATTAAAAAAACTGCATAGTTTTACAAAAAAATAAAATAAATAATTTGTAGAAGAACAATATGCTAAAGGAACGCCAGCGAGGCCTGGTCCCCCATACGGTATATTTGCAATAAACTATAATTAGAATAAAATAAGAATCTTCTGTGCCTCGGGTTATAGTTCAGTCTGTCAGTGTGTTTCTAGTATAATTCTCATTTGTTCATTATAATTCAATGATTCATAATTAAAGAAAAAGGTCATAATTCCAGCAGTGATATCACACACACACACACACACACACACACACACACACTCCCGATATCTACTGTCGATGTTTCGTCCTCGCGGTTCTGTTGTTCCAGCCGATGATGAACAGATTCCTCTTCGTGTTTGATCTCTGTGTAATATTTACATCACGGGATGAAGCAGCAGTGACACACACACACACACACACACACACTCACAACCCCCATAAGTGACGACCTTTGACCCATATATATTTAATTTTTCAAGTATTATTTTTGCCTTTACTTCGATCAGCCAGAACTGAAGATCTGTGGCTCTGACGACACTCGACTCTTACCTATAATTTCATATGACCGTGTGTGTCATTGTGTTTTATTAATGACAGCATGAAGTGAACACGGCTGATGAGAGATATGAAACAACATAATTCATGCGTCAGACTGTTAATAAACACTGCTATTACAAATGAAAGGCCTTCATAATTCTGTGAATCACTCAAATATAACGACCCTGAACAGACACACAGACGCTCTGCTGTTGTTACAGTACGTGTGTGTGTGTGTGTGTGTGTGTGTGTGTGTGTGTGTGTGTGTGTGTGTGTGTGTTGGCGGGTATGTTGGTATGTTTGGAGATTCTGCTGTCTGATGATTCACTGCTGCTCTTTCAGTGACTGTACGGAGAGGCAGACACACACACACACACACACACACACACACACACACACACACACACACACACACACACACACTCATGAGCTCATATTGCTGTTGGCTCGGTCGTTCCCTCAAACATCTCTCACAGCTTAAATCTTCCATTGCAAAAACAAACGCCACTCTCACAGATAATATAACAGCACACACACACACACACACACACACACACACACACACAACAACAAACGCCACTCTCACAGATAATATAACAGCACACACACACACACACACACACACACACACACAAACAAACGCCACTCTCACAGATAATATAACAGCACACACACACACACACACACACACACACACACTGCTACATCTTATCGGTAGCAGTCAATATTAATGATTTCTTTTAAATATTACAAACATTTGAAATTTGAAATTGATAATATGAGCTCTTCTTCTTTTAATAATAATCATACATAAAATCATCTATACCAGGTTTCAAAAGAATATTATGTTCATTCTGAAATGTACATGTAAAATAATATTTGACATATAATGATAATGCTTTGCATTGCGGTTGAATCTGTGATCTACCGTACACACACGGGTTACATCATCATCATCATCAGCTCTCCATAAAACACACTTTACAACATGTAATTATCTCCGCTAATGTTCATTTCAAAATACTATTGGCCATTGTTAATTCATATTTGTTCAAAATAAATGTTTTAAACGTTTTTATTCAATGTTAAACATATTGTGTGGAAAACATCATTAAACGAGATTCAGACATGCTGTACAGTTATTGAATCATGTGCATAAAAGCCGTATATTAACAACTTATTAAAGTAAATGGAACTATATAAAATTAAACAAATTAAACACACTTTTAAGTTTATATCAAAAAATATATTTGAATCATCAATTTAAACTGATTCAAAATAAACATATTCACACTGTTAATCAGCCTGGACTACATCAGTTTCTCATGATTTAATTTGTTTTGATCTTTTGAAACGTTTAATATTAAAATAGTCTTCGTGTGTGAC
>JARWKJ010000010.1:44956518-44974018 GCA_029959095.1 Rhinichthys osculus | reverse complement strand
TGTGTGTGTGTGTGTGTGCGTGTGTGTGTGTGTGTGTGTGTGTGTGTGTGTGTGAGTGTGTGTGTTATATGAGCAGGAGCAGGCTGTTTATAATAGACTCGCCACTTTCACCTCTTGCTGTCTAATAACTGCACGTTCCGGACTCAGAATGTGACGCCGCCGCGATCAGACCTGTTCCAGGGATATGGAAACCTCTTCCTTTTTTCATCTTTCCTTCTATATGTAATTTTTTAAGGCAAGCATTTACACACAGCCGTTGGGGATTAGGCCTAATGACAGAAGTTAATTATATTAAGTGTAATTTTTAAAAACAGTTCATGAACTGCAAATTATAGTTAAGAACCCCTTTAATGCTCTCCGTGTTAATTACATGTCTTAATATTGCATAAAAAAATAAAGGATCCAAGGGGAAAAAAGAGGTGGAGAGAAAAACAATTTGTGAGTACATTAATTTCATTCATCACTCTGTTCAAAATGGTCGAATAGAGTGTTTGTGCCGAGACTTTATTGTGAGACTAAATGCTGATAAAATTACACAGCTTTAATAGCTGAGGAGTGCATGAAATCACATGAAAATGCAATCAGAGTAATTCACAGTAATTTTACACTCTCTGCACAATATAGGTGCAAAACATTATTTGCATCGTTTTCGAGCGTTGCAAAGAAACAAAGAAACATTTTTAAAAAAAATATAATCTCATAACCACAATCTGATGTGAATTTCCTTCATTTGATTTAGAAGATATCCAAAGTGCACACACCACAAACACACACTGTGACTTTCTTTTTATTTATATACGCATGTTTGGCCTTTTTTTGCATAGTTTAGGAGAGCAGTTGGAAGGGGCGAGGGATCTGAATGCATGTTTCTGCTCTTGTAGATGATTTTTCTGCATGTTATTTCCAAACAGAAACGTTGGAGTGTAATGATCTGTTCAACATCTGAAATGACTTTCCTTTCCGGCTGACGTCATCAAACCTGTCAAGCTGTTCATCTCTCTGAATATTCTGCAAAATGTGAATGTTCATGTTGGATTTTTTATAATAATTGCGTGACATCAGAGTCAGCGTTTGCGCTAAAAAACACGCCGACACACACGCCACACGTCTTTCTGTAAGCGTTCACAAATGATATTCCGTCAGCCTTGCTTATTTGACACATCCGATAGCAAACCTCCACGTCTCGGGCGTTCGTGTGAAACGGAAACTGACACTACGAGTCTAGGAGTTCATTAGCCTTCTCATAATTATCCTTCAGGCTCTTTGGAGAGATTTTTTTTTTACCGATCGGTTATGAAGTTCAGCTCTTGAGAGGCAAAGAGACTCTTGACTCGCTCAATTGAAATAAAAGAGGGAGGAAAAAGGTCCTGGCCATTTTGTTGCTTTGAAACCTTAATCTAGAAAAATTCAACTTTCCTTTATCCTTTAATACCAGATCAAAGAGGAGAGAGAGAACCGAGTCGAGCCCGTCCATTATGGAGGGAACAGCAGAGAGGCTTTGAGAAAGAGTGAAACGTCCTCACACAAAAGAAAAGGTTTGGAGGCTCAATTACTCACTTATTCACCGGCCTAATTTTATGCGTGCTTCATTTGCATGTCATTTTTGAGGGCGAGGCAGGAATTTCGCCTGGTAATTACCCCGCAAATACATTAACGACCCGAGAGCCACGCATCCTCCACATGTGTCCGCCTCCTCGTCCAGCGCTCGAGTCGAGCTGGTCAGCGGTCAGCATCCCTGATCTCCTGATGTTGGCTTGTCTTTTAGTATTGCTGCAATCAGTCGAAAGATTTGTGATATGCTAAAGACTGGGGAAGGATTCGGCGTTTCCCTCCCGGTGAGCACAACTTCAAATGCCTCGCTTAGAGAACTAGCTCACCGTCTCCTGTACGGCCTCCATCTTTGAAGACCTGTGAAATATGAAGTCTCAGATCTGGCCCGAGTCCAAGACTGCCGTGCCTCTGCCTTCGTGACTTTTCAGACGGTTTCTGGTGGAAATGTTTGTTTGCACTCGCACGGCGTCGACTCGTTTATTTATTTCATTTCATTTTGGCGAGAAGCCGCGTATCGATTATGAAAGAAGCCAGGGTGATTAAAACAGCCGAATTGGTGTGTGAAAATGAAAAAAATAAACAGGAGGAAAGAGAGAGGAAAAAACCAGCAGCTTTTTCCTCAGGAGTCAGAGACCACCCTCGGCTCGCTCACTTGTAATCATCTCAGAATTTGCTCAGAAACACTTGCGAACTTGTGTGGGAGTTGTTTTTACTTCATTAAAAGCGTAGTCTAGAGCCCACGAGATCTCTCACGCTGCAGAACACAACCTCGGCCTGGAATCCTGCTAGACGCTGACGAAATCCCAATCCCGGGGGGACCGGCTGCCGAGGGAGCCTTCTGATTGGCTCTTTGTGATTGGAGGACTGACTGTGATTGGTGGTTCAGAGATCTGAGTCGCACCTGTATCGTCGTCTCGGTGCTAGCAGAGAGAATCATGGGAAATGTGGGTGAGAGACCCCTCGCTGCTCCAGAAAGCTTTTCACACGGTTAACCTATTAAAATATTTTTTTTTTGAGAATTTTCAATTGGCCAGTACAATTAAATATTTAATTATGGTGATCTCTTACTCGACTCATTATTTGATCAGACTGACACATTAATTTATGTATTTTACAGTGTTTATTCTATTTACTTAAAATTGATTAAAAATGCAAAATGAGCTCCAAGATTATAACTAGATGCAATATAGTGTCGGTCCAGATCCGGCCCACATCTGGTACATACCGGATCTGGGCCGACACTATGTTGCTGTCTTGTCATCTATAATCCATCCATCCATCCATCTATCTATAATCTTCTATAATCCATCCATCCATCCATCCATCCATCCATCCATCCATCCATCATCTATAACCAATCCATCCATCCATCCATCATCTATAACCCATCCATCCATCCATCCATTCATCTATAATCCATCTATAATCCATCCATCCATCCATACATTCATCCATCTATAATCCATCTATAATCCATCCATCCATTAATCCATCAATAATCCATCTATAATCCATCCATCCATTCATCCATCTATAATCCATCTATAATCCATCCATCCATTCATCCATCTATAATCCATCTATAATCAATCCATACATCCATCCATACATACATACATCTATATTCCATCTATAATCCATCCATCCATCCATCAGAACAAACCCAAAACCCATTTTTGGATCAGAACTACCTAGTTGAGATCCACTGCACTAGAGGATTTTGTTTGTCCTATAGTTCCCTGTTTTTGCAGTAACATTGATCCGTGTCCAAACACTATCTAGTGTCTAGTTTCTTGTGAAAGTTTTGTACCTGATTAACTGGGTCAGGCTAAATGTAATCGTACTGGACATTTGATGACGACGATGACGACGAAGACTTGTTGACCTCAACGTTGGTCAGTGTTTCTCCTTGAGACGGTCATTGGTGACTCAAATGTTCGTGCCCAGAGGGACAACCAGTCAAAGTCTCAGTATTCCCACTGGTGGCAGGTCACTTCCAGTGCGGCCCACGGGGAGATCCAGTCCTGCGTCCATATGTGCCTTTCTGAGGTTCATCTGGTCATGTGCTGTTAGAGCAAACCTGACATGATGTCTCGCTGCACCTGACCAATGGGCACGTCTGATCCATGTTACATGTCTCACGATTACAGTCCATGACCCGTCTGACATCCGTGCGACCCTCGTGAACCCACAAACTGCCGGCGTAAGATCATCCTGTCTCGTCGAGGAACAGCCCGAGCCGTGACGCGTGCCAACCTTGGATGATGAGAGACTTTAACGTCCTACGACATGAATGTGGATTCAGAAAGTGTTTAGAGCAGATTAAAATTTCCTTTCATTTTTATTTTCTTTGATCCATCTTAATCTGGTTGGAATATTACTTCCCAAGGTTCTTCGGTTCGGCCCCATCTGTGACGATATGCGTTTTAATCTACTGTGAAATCTAATGAGAACAAACTTGCGAAACTGTCTTTTGACGGCGTCTCAAGCCTCTCTCGATCAGAGGTCACTGAGGTCTAGCGGATGATGTATTGTTTCAGAAGATGAATCCTTTAAAAAAACAATCAGTCCTGATCTGTTGTACCTTCTTTAAAAAATCATTTCAGTGGAAAATAGGCAGCAGAAATAATGTTATACTTTGCCTGAATGAAATTAAGTCTATTTTAGGAACAGTAAGATTTGGGTTGTGGCTTTTTTTTCTTAACATTACTGTGATGTGAAAAAATATATTAATAATCATATATTTATACGTCATTGCAATACTTGTTTTACTGCCTTCAATACAACTGATTTATTTAAATCTCCATTTTTTTTTACTATAACACAGTAACGTATATGTTCATTTACTGCAGTGTTTGTACAGCAGTAAATCAGTGTTAAAGTTTTAGTCTTTCAGTCGCTTTATTCAGAGTTTTGCCATGATTTCTGTTCGAGAATCAATATGAACTTGATCATTAAGATGATTAAATAGATGCAAGAATAAAAAAAAGGCCAAACACAATTAAGCTCGCAAATAAAATGCAAAGAATTCAGATACTGCCTCATGATGACATTATTGCTGTCAGTTACAACATGCTGAAATTTGATCAATGTATATTAATAATGACATTTCTTAACTAGCAAATGCATTTCAGTAATGAACATTTTGAGAGAAATTACTTAATTGTCATAAATAATGCCACAATGCAAAACAATCCTTACATGTTTTCATGAGAATCACTCTGGAATGAACTTCTCATAATCCGTCGAGTGGTAAAACTGTCGGAAACACAGAACTTTGACTGTTTGGTTCATTAGTTTTGTGTTATCTGGTGAAGGATCAGATGAGAGTAAGTCAGTCTAATAGTCCTGAGAATAGCAGACATTAAAAAGATGCTGTTAATTTGTATATTCTCTCTTGTCTCCGATGGGAAGACGCTGAGGACGGAGCGCTGGAACTGCAGTGCCCGAATCCACTTAAAGAGCCACTCACGCCTTTAATATGTAAATGAAAGGTATGCAAAGATCTGATGCTTTTATTAAAGAGATCTGCCCGAGGCTCAGGGCCGCCCCAGTGCTGCGGAAACGCAGTTACACGCTGAAATAAACAGTTGTTAAAAAGGATCACATGAGTTTGTATCTGGGAAGATGAAAAGCTAATTGACATGAATAATTTAACGCGATGCGATATTTTATATAAATGAAATAGGAGAGAGAGAGAGAAAGCAAATATTTCACATATTAGCAGGACCTACGAATATTCATAAGAAATGATCTGGGTGTATTTCTGCTGCGCTTTAATCTGCTGTCTGAAGGTCAATGAACTACATTCACACGGCGAACTTTCAAGAGCTATTAGAGATCCATAAATGATTCAAGCACAGAGCCGTAACACACCGCTGAATAAAATTGTCTCATTTACCTTCATAAAGGTCTTTGAGTGCTTCTATTATACCTACACACACACACACACACATTGATGGAGGTGAGGATTGACTGATTTAGTCATCTACGTCTTTAAAGACCAGAGAGATAAAATCACATCAGTGAGTAGCTGAGAAAATGATTAGTTTTATCAAATGTGATTTGACAAGATGTGAAGAATGATAAAATAATCGTTATTCAGGTCTCAGCCTGTTGTTGTCAGAGCCACTTTATATCCGAGATCTGAAGTGAATTTTGCTGTTTCATAATTAATGGCATGTAGAGTTTCTGGAGCTCAATCAGGAGATCGTGGCTCCGGCAATGACAAGGTCATGGGTTTGATTCCTACATCAAATATATAGTTTGGCTTGACATGTACGTTTCTGTGAATAAAACCATCTCCCAAATGCATAAGTGTAATGTATTGTCATAATTTGGATATTCTTGAATTTTATTCATAAAGAAAACTTGTCAGGTTCGGTGAGTTCCTGGATCAACACCCTTCAAAAAACAACATGTTTTAATCCAACTTTATCCATAACTATGGGATTGTTTGATAGGAATATTGTTCCGGGATCATCAAGACATTCATTCTGGTGGTTAAAATACAGATCTAGTCATCCTAGGCAGATTTAACCCAATACTTCTGGGATTTGAACCTACAACCTTTAAGTTACCAGCCAACCACTTAACCAATGTCCATCGATAAGCTAAAGTTTGCTATGTAGTTTGGATTGTTATTACCTGCTTTTTCTCTTTACTTTTTATTCTTACATAATTGACTATGGGTTCATCCCCTGTAACCTGCTTTTTAGGAATCACTTCTGGGATTTGAACCTACAACCTTTAAGTTACCGGCCAACCACTTTACCAATTTCCATAGTTTGCTACCACATGATTGCCAGCATGTAGAGTCGGGATGTTCCAGAGATTGCATTAGTCCTCATGGGAATCACTTCTGGGACTTTAGTTTGCATCAAGCCCTTTAGATGTGTATTGAGTCACCATGCACATGTCCGGACTGAAGAGCGTTAGCTGATGTCAGGAGGAAATGACACGTCTAAATCCCCCATCAGAAGTGTCCATCTCAGATGAAGGAGTCCATTCTTCTGCAGGAGCGACAACCTGGACAAAGGCGACTCTTATAGCGCTGAACTTTTGACAGCTCTGCTCCGCTTCTCCAGATGATTTGCAGTGGGTGAATTCCTCGCATTTCTGTGTGTTTGCTGCACTGACGTTCCTCTGTAAGTGTGTCTTTGTTCAGGCCCTCCTCAACTCCAGACCCTTGCCCTCGTGCTTCTACAACTATTCACCTCCATTCCTCTCGTGAATGACGTGTCTTTGCGCTTTTGATGGATGAGGGTCTCCTCGTCACCCACGGTGTGGTTTGGAAAGCAGGGATGGATCGTGTCATTATGCATCACATCTCTTTGGAAGATGCTCAGGGAATGTGTCATCCCGGACCGGCTGCTTATGTAGGCGAACGCCACGTTGAACTCCTGCATGAAATCGGGGATCGTTTGCAAACGTAGAGCGTGTTTGTCGACGTGGGCGTTTGGGGAATCCTTGCGATTCACCATGACGTGATCCGAGAAGACTCAGGCCACCAGAAACTGACCAACTCCAGCCGGTGGAGACGTGGAGAATCTCCCCGGACGTGGAAATGGATCCTTATTTAAACGTCTGCGGTCTCTGGACTGGAACACCATTAGAGAATGGAGAACATTAACACTCGCATAATTAATTCTTCTTTCTTTTTTTTTCTTCAGAAAAGACATTTTAATTCTGAGTGACTATCAAATTATCCGAGTGTAAGATATTTTAGGAAAGACAGCAGTGGTGTTCTTGAGCCGAGCTTCAGTCGTGTGTCCTACTCTCTCTCTCTCTCTCTAGATCCTGGGGTGTCTATTACAAATGCAACTCTTTTCTGCAGCGATCATTTACTCAAATGAATTCTATCGGCATTAACTCTCCTCCAGGTTGTTTTTCACGCAGCTGTAGCTTACACTGACCGCAGTGATCCAGCTCGAAAAAAGAACAAAAAAACGCCATCATTACAGTATCTCAATGCAACACTTTTAAAAGTGTGACTGCAAGTGAGATTTGGGAGGAATATAATGAGTGAAAAACAATTAAATTTGGGTCTCTTCGTCAAGTCAAGTCAGCTTCATTTACACGGCGCTTTTAACAACACAGAATGTTTCAAAGCAGCTTTACAGAGATAATAATGCAACAGAGATTGTTTAGGCTGTACAGCAGATCTAGAAGAACAAGTTTTTGATTCATTAATTACCGTTGTAAAAATCATCCGTTATTAACTTGGGGTCCGCTTACACGACACAATTGTTGTGTTAATTGTTTAATTGTTCGGCCACAATTCAATGACTTCCCGAGACTTGCATAACACCTACGATGGCCTCATTTTAAGGTGGAACTTGATGTTTTTGCATGTAAAAGAACTGCATGAAGATTCTTAGGAAATTCTCCTGGCACAGAAAAAATAACAGCTCTATTTAGAAGAGAGCAAGAAAACATGGGCGTCATATATTGCCAAACCCCTCGGTTCAATGCTTTTGGCCGCGTTGCAAGTTTCCCAATCGTTCATTACGGCTTTTCTTTTTCGTTTATCCGAGACATTTATAAAATGTTTTTTCGTGGCTCCGTTTTTAATTTCCCCGTGTCTGGCTGCATAGCATTCCATTAACGTGTGGTAATTCGTAAATATGAACGTGTGTCTGGTGACGAGGTTCTCAGCTAAACAGAAGTGATCGCGTGTGACAGAAAGGAGCCTCAGTCATTCACCCGGCCCTTATCCCATCAAATGCTTTTCACATCAAGACAATATTGGATCTGAGCACTGGGAGCACGGCGAGGTCTGAGCTAATGCATGCTGAAGCCATCCCCCCCCCCGGGGTCTTTGTGTCCCGTGCCCACCGTGCGGCTCCCGGATGGGCTCTTACACTTGCACGCCCATCCTCGGAGAGAGGGAGGTGCCGTGTGTTCGTCTGTGTGTAGACATGGATAATTCAGGGCTGATCTCTCGGCGCTGCGGTAATGAGGGTGATTTAAAGAATGTTCGCACATCTCCGAGCGCTGATAAATGTTATTATTCATGCACAGGTGCTGCTGCGAGCAGCCTCTGAATGATAATTAAGATAATCTGTCTCTTTCTTCCCACTCGCCTTTCACACGAATCACTTTGTTCTGCACTTTCTCCGCGCTCAATAGCGGCCCGTCTCTGGCCCGTTCTATTGTCTCCTGCCTTTTCCAGCACAAAACCTCACCAAACAACTGGGACTAAACGTAGATTTCCCCCCGAGCTCTTCCACTGCCGAGGACGTGCCAAGCTGAATTCAAGTCAAATGAAGAAAGTGAGCAGTCCTGCGGGACTGAGACTGCGATATCGTGTGTACACAGCGCTGGGATACGCTTGGATCGTGTGTGTATCGTATTTTACCGTATATTAGCCAGAAACAGAGATTTCAGAGGAGAAACAGAGCCTCCTGTAGCTCAATCAGATCATGGGTTCGATTCCCAGGGAATGCATCAACTGATCAAAGGTGAACCTTGAATGCAATGTGAAAAGCATCTACCAAATGCATGAATGTAAGTGTACAAATGTTGTGGGGAAAATCGGCTCAAGCTTAGTATAAGTATCACATTTATTTCTCCTAGAGTTCAGGTATCTGAGTTCATATGGAGATCTCTGCTAGACTTGATTTTACATATCAGACATTGAGATCTCGTCTGAAACATTGGAAGAGACATATGAGATTCCTTTGGTCTGTTTCTCAGAATAACAACCTCCCTTTTATTTCATTGCATTCTAGGAGAATCGACTGAGGTATTAATAAGATCTTATTTGTGATTTTGCCTTGCTGTGGGTTCAGATCTACAAACGTGCGTCCTTGCCGCTTACAACACACAAAAGAGCAAAAGCTAATTGCATGTGTCTGTCCAGAACCATTTTGTCCAATGCTTGAGTGCATTTAGCATTAACTAACACCGGTGTGTGTGTGTGTGTGTGTGTGTGTGTGAAGCTCGAGAGGTTAGAGCATGTGAAGGGTTTGTGTGTAATTACCTGAAGTACAAAGGCTCTTCCCAGAGGCCCGGCGAATGGAAGTGTCTACTGTCAAACACCCTCATTAGAAAGCGGCTCCATATCATTAATCTAAATGAAAACTCTCCTGCAGACCTCAGCTGAACAGGTTTGTAAACAATTAAGTTAAACCTAAATAGACCTGTCAAAGTTTAACAGGGTTCACAGGTCCTCGGGAAGGCTTGGAGAGCGAGACAGTCCTTCTCTCCCTGTAGGAAGGTTTCTTTATGGGTCGTTCATGGGACATTAATGTTTTTTTAGACTTCTTCATGCACTCCATCTGACTAATTTCGGCGTGTTAGATTGGCTGTCTGTCTATTCTTCAACGTTCACAACACCTCCCTGTTTCCTCCACTTCTTGTGTAGATCCATTTTAATGGAATAATTTGGAAATATTGAGGCTTTTGCAATCTGCTGTGGAAATCGCTCAAAGGAATCTGTGGTCCACCATCCGAAACACTGTTTTTTTGTCCGGTCTTGAGGAGTGTATGTGTGTGTGTGTGTGTGTGTGTGAGGAGACGATGTGGTTGTGTTTAAGTGTGCCTACAGCTGTGTCATCTCAACACGACGCCTGTTTACAGGAGCCGCTCGACAGCAGTTAATCGTCTCTGCTTTTGTGTGCAAATGAGTTGTTTTGTTTGTCTTTGGTTGAGTTTGATTTGCTGTGTCTGTGCGCTGATGTTGAGTTGAGTAACCGTGTGTTCTCGGCTCTCAAGACGGGAACGTGAGCACCGGGAAAAGCTTTTCTCCAGCTGGTTTTCATGTTCCCAAACCTACAGCACACCGGATACACTGACAATGCTACTCTGAGTTGGACACTTAGGAAAATCAGCGGACAATCCAAGCTCCAGTTCGCATGAAGAATAGTCAGAGTTAATCTAAGAGTTCCGGATCTGGGCCGACACTATGTTTGTGTCTGGGTAGCTCGATTTTGTGTATTACCTTTTCAAATGTGTGAGAATGCAATTTTATTTTCCATTTGAGTAGCCACACCCACCATGAAATCCTATTGGTCAAACACATGAATATTAATCACCAAACGCGATACGATTGGCTGGGGGTTTGCTTGCTTTGTGCAGTATTCGCTTTCGAAAGGTTGCTTTATGCTGGACAGTAGTCGTGTTGGACAAATAGAACAAGATGTTGATTGGAAAAAAAACAAACATTTAATTCAAGATATCACAGGTATTTAAAAAGTTCCTTGTTGAAGCAGTCGTCTCAGTGCGTCTGTTCTTGTAGTGCTCACGGTAACTGTAACTTTCCTCGGTAAAGCCCAGATTTTCCCTTCTGAAAGCTGGTAAATGACATATATTTAAAGCATACCTTCTGGCTATCGTATGCCTGAAATGTCTTTAAAAAGGATGAAAGAGCTACTAGAGTAAAGCTCTGCTTTTAAATTAGAAATGACCCAGTGAAGTACTGACTTCACAGAGGTTAGAATTAAACACACACATCCATCTTTCCTGATGTCTGCAGTTAAACTCCTGATTATAGAAGCGTCAGAAACATCAAATCCCAGTAAAACTCTCCACATGTTCTGCAGCATCATGTATGATCTGCAGGTCTGAATGATCGTCTCATTCTGTTCACATTACAGTGGAATATTAGCGTTCTACTGTACAAACCCCACCAGATAAGTAAAGCATATGTTTAGTATGTATAATAATACATGTTTCAGTAGTATGCAAACAGTAGCAGCTTCAGTGTTTACATTAATGAGGCATTTTTACATATCAGCATTTTTTTTATCTAATTTCGAATAAAGCACTTTTTTCAGTGGTCAAAACATTTGGCTGGAACATGTATTGCCGTGCATTTGTCACATTGGAAATGGAAGATCAAATGCATTGCGGAAAACATTATTGTCGTGTGTCGTGCATCGGGTTTTTCTCCACTGTTGTGTGTCGTGCATCGGGTTTTTCTCCACTGTTGTGTGTCGTGCATCAGGTTTTTCTCCACTGTTGTGTGTCGTGCATCGGGTTTTTCTCCACTGTTGTGTGTCGTGCATCGGGTTATTCTCCACTGTTGTGTGTCGTGCATCGTGTTTTTCTCCACTGTTGTGTGTCGTGCATCGGGTTTTTCTCCACAGTTGTGTGTCGTGCATCGGGTTTTTCTCCACTGTTGTGTGTCGTGCATCGGGTTTTTCTCCACAGTTGTGTGTCGTGCATCGGGTTTTTCTCCACTGTTGTGTGTCGTGCATCGGGTTTTTCTCCACTGTTGTGTGTCGTGCATCGGGTTATTCTCCACTGTTGTGTGTCGTGCATCGTGTTTTTCTCCACTGTTGTGTGTCGTGCATCGGGTTTTTCTCCACAGTTGTGTGTCGTGCATCGGGTTTTTCTCCACTGTTGTGTGTCGTGCATCGGGTTATTCTCCACTGTTGTGTGTCGTGCATCGGGTTTTTCTCCACTGTTGTGTGTCGTGCATCGGGTTTTTCTCCACTGTTGTGTGTCGTGCATCGGGTTTTTCTTCACTGTCGTGTGTCGTGCATCGGGTTTTTCTCCACTGTCGTGTGTCGTGCATCGGGTTTTTCTCCACTGTTGTGTGTCGTGCATCGGGTTTTTCTCCACTGTTGTGTGTCGTGCATCGGGTTTTTCTCCACTGTTGTGTGTCGTGCATCGGGTTTTTCTCCACTGTTGTGTGTCGTGCATCGGGTTTTTCTCCACTGTTGTGTGTCGTGCATCGGGTTTTTCTCCACTGTTGTGTGTCGTGCATCGGGTTTTTCTCCACTGTTGTGTGTCGTGCATCGGGTTTTTCTCCACTGTTGTGTGTCGTGCATCGGGTTTTTCTCCACTGTTGTGTGTCGTGCATCGGGTTTTTCTCCACTGTTGTGTGTCGTGCATCGGGTTTTTCTCCACTGTTGTGTGTCGTGCATCGGGTTTTTCTCCACTGTTGTGTGTCGTGCATCGGGTTATTCTCCACTGTTGTGTGTCGTGCATCGGGTTTTTCTCCACTGTTGTGTGTCGTGCATCGGGTTTTTCTCCACTGTTGTGTGTCGTGCATCGGGTTTTTCTTCACTGTTGTGTGTCGTGCATCGGGTTTTTCTCCACTGTTGTGTGTCGTGCATCGGGTTTTTCTCCACTGTCGTGTGTCGTGCATCGGGTTTTTCTCCACTGTTGTGTGTCGTGCATCGGGTTTTTCTCCACTGTCGTGTGTCGTGCATCGGGTTTTTCTCCACTGTTGTGTGTCGTGCATCGGGTTTTTCTCCACTGTTGTGTGTCGTGCATCGGGTTTTTCTCCACTGTTGTGTGTCGTGCATCGGGTTTTTCTCCACTGTTGTGTGTCGTGCATCGGGTTTTTCTCCACTGTTGTGTGTCGTGCATCGGGTTTTTCTCCACTGTTGTGTGTCGTGCATCGGGTTTTTCTCCACTATTGTGTGTCGTGCATCAGGTTTTTCTCCACTGTTGTGTGTCGTGCATCGGGTTTTTCTCCACTGTCGTGTGTCGTGCATCGTGTTTTTCTCCACTGTCGTGTGTCGTGCATCGGGTTTTTCTCCACTGTTGTGTGTCGTGCATCGGGTTTTTCTCCACTGTTGTGTGTCGTGCATCGGGTTTTTCTCCACTGTTGTGTGTCGTGCATCAGGTTTTTCTCCACTGTTGTGTGTCGTGCATCGGGTTTTTCTCCACTGTTGTGTGTCGTGCATCAGGTTTTTCTCCACTGTTGTGTGTCGTGCATCGGGTTTTTCTCCACTGTTGTGTGTCGTGCATCGGGTTTTTCTCCACTGTCGTGTGTCGTGCATCGGGTTTTTCTCCACTGTCGTGTGTCGTGCATCAGGTTTTTCTCCACTGTCGTGTGTCGTGCATCGGGTTTTTCTCCACTGTCGTGTGTCGTGCATCAGGTTTTTCTCCACTGTTGTGTGTCGTGCATCGGGTTTTTCTCCACTGTTGTGTGTCGTGCATCGGGTTTTTCTCCACTGTTGTGTGTCGTGCATCGGGTTTTTCTCCACTGTTGTGTGTCGTGCATCGGGTTTTTCTCCACTGTTGTGTGTCGTGCATCGGGTTTTTCTCCACTGTTGTGTGTCGTGCATCGGGTTTTTCTCCACTGTTGTGTGTCGTGCATCGGGTTTTTCTCCACTGTTGTGTGTCGTGCATCGGGTTTTTCTTCACTGTTGTGTGTCGTGCATCGGGTTTTTCTCCACTGTTGTGTGTCGTGCATCGGGTTTTTCTCCACTGTTGTGTGTCGTGCATCGGGTTTTTCTCCACTGTTGTGTGTCGTGCATCGGGTTTTTCTCCACTATTGTGTGTCGTGCATCAGGTTTTTCTCCACTGTTGTGTGTCGTGCATCGGGTTTTTCTCCACTGTCGTGTGTCGTGCATCGTGTTTTTCTCCACTGTCGTGTGTCGTGCATCGGGTTTTTCTCCACTGTTGTGTGTCGTGCATCGGGTTTTTCTCCACTGTTGTGTGTCGTGCATCGGGTTTTTCTCCACTGTTGTGTGTCGTGCATCGGGTTTTTCTCCACTGTTGTGTGTCGTGCATCAGGTTTTTCTCCGCTGTTGTGTGTCGTGCATCAGGTTTTTCTCCACTGTTGTGTGTCGTGCATCGGGTTTTTCTCCGCTGTTGTGTGTCGTGCATCAGGTTTTTCTCCACTGTTGTGTGTCGTGCATCGGGTTTTTCTCCACTGTTGTGTGTCGTGCATCAGGTTTTTCTCCACTGTTGTGTGTCGTGCATCGGGTTTTTCTCCACTGTTGTGTGTCGTGCATCGGGTTTTTCTCCACTGTTGTGTGTCGTGCATCGGGTTTTTCTCCACTGTCGTGTGTCGTGCATCAGGTTTTTCTCCACTGTTGTGTGTCGTGCATCGGGTTTTTCTCCACTGTTGTGTGTCGTGCATCAGGTTTTTCTCCACTGTTGTGTGTCGTGCATCGGGTTTTTCTCCACTGTTGTGTGTCGTGCATCGGGTTTTTCTCCACTGTTGTGTGTCGTGCATCGGGTTTTTCTCCACTGTTGTGTGTCGTGCATCGGGTTTTTCTCCACTGTTGTGTGTCGTGCATCGGGTTTTTCTCCACTGTTGTGTGTCGTGCATCAGGTTAAACATGTGGAAAGTGATGATCATTATCTCAGTGCGGTGAGGACGTCTGTGTGTGATTCAGGCGACACTGAGATGTTTACTATATTGTGTGCTGGAGCTGAGCGGTGCCAGGTGTGCGTGCGTGTGTGTGTGTTTGTGTGTGTGTGTGTGCGTGCGCTGGAGCTTTAATGCAGGGTAACCCACTTCACCAACTAACAGCCTGACCACAAACCTCAGGATCAAAAACAGGCAGAGAAACGTTTATCATCAAGACAAACTTTCATGTTGGTTTGACAAAGATTGCCTGAAAGTTTTCCATTTTGTCTCATGAACTCTTAAAATGCTTTAAGAGTATCTGCTGTATCTATAGACAGATGTATTGAAATATGGATGGATGGATAATAGTTAGATGGATATAGATGGATGGATTGACATTGACATTTACATTTAGCTGACATTTATCCAAAGCGACTTACAATTGCTATATATGTCAGAGGTCGCACGCCTCTGGAGCAACTAGGGGTTAAGTGTCTTGCTCAGGGACACATTGGTGTCTCACTGTGGATTCGAACCCGGGTCTCTCACACCAAAGGCATGTGTCTTATCCACTGCGCCATCACCACCCCTAGATAGATAGATAGATAGATAGATAGATAGATAGATAGATAGATAGATAGATAGATAGATAGATAGATAGATAGATAGATAGATAGATAGATAGATAGATAGATAGATAGATAGATAGATAGATAGATAGATAGATAGATAGATAGATAGATAGATAGATAGATAGATAGATTATACACAGATGATGATGGATGGATGGATGGATGGATGGATGGATGGATGGATGGATGGATGGATGGATAATAGATGGATGGATGGATTATAGATTGATGGATGGATAAATGGATCATGGATAGATGGATGGATGGATTATAGATGGATGGATGGATAAAAGGATTATGGATGGATGGATGGATGGATGGATTATAGATGGATGGATGTATGGATGGATGGATGGATAATAGATGGATGGATGGATTATAGATTGATGGATGGATAAATGGATCATGGATAGATGGATGGATGGATTATAGATGGATGGATGGATTATAGATGGATGGATGGATAAAAGGATTAAGGATGGATGGATGGATGGATGGATGGATTATAGATGGATGGATGGATAAAAGGATTATGGATGGATGGATGGATGGATAAAAGGATTATGGATGGATGGATGGATGGATGGATAATAGATGGATGGATGGATTATAGATAGATGGATGGATAAAAGGATTATGGATGGATGGATGGATGGATGGATGGATAATAGATGGATGGATGGATTATAGATAGATGGATGGATAAAAGGATTATGGATGGATGGATGGATGGATGGATAATAGATGGATGGATGGATAATAGTCAGTGTGATGTGTGTCCAGGATAAACCTCTGCCGGTGTCCATCACAGCACAGGACTTTCAAAAGCCCGAATCAGGATCATATGAAAGTCTATTGAACAGAGAACTGTGTTTGTTTGTGAGTGCGCCGTGGCTCCTCTGACTCACAGGACGTCCCGAGACTCGTCCTGGCAGCGCGGGGTAAACCGGGCCGCATCTGGTTCAGCTCAGGCTTCTGGGTCGGGAGGCTCTTTTGTTCTGCAGTTTTGAGACTCCTGATGGGTGGATGTGCTCCACCACATGAAAGACCCGCAGACGGAGACTCTGCAACACACACACACACACACACACACACACACACCGCCTCCATCATGGGTTCAGTCTGCGCTTTATTAATGCCTTGCATAATGCTGTTCGGGTTTATTCTCTTGCGTTTGCTCTTCAATTGTCTGTCTTCTGCTACATCAGTTTTTGATGAGAAAAAGTGTAAACGCTATAACCCTTTCTTTTTTTTTGAGAAACCATTTAAATGCTAAATGCAGACACTTATTACTTTACTGGCACAGAGAAGTTGGGTCGCTTTGCTCTGTGTTTGTGAAGTTATCACCGCGAGACGCATATTTGTGGACTTTAACCATGTATAGACTTAAATCAGGTTAAAGCGGCATCAGATCGGTTCTCCGAGGTTATTCATCAGCGCTGAGGAACTGCAGACGCTTGTCAGGCGTTCTTCTGTTGTATCCGAGAGAAAGAAGAACTAATGTGTGTGTGTGTGTGTCGTCCGTGGGGAAGTGACTGGATGGTCGTGGTTTGCTATAGTAGTAGAGTAAAACAAACGATTATCATTTTAAACTAAAGCTTGGACTCGATATCGTGTTCCTACAGATCCAGTGATCATGACCGCAGGAATCGTGTGTCGTCACATTTATATGAGCCTGATTTAGACATCGGGGAAAGACATGAAGCAAATGTGCCTGTGAATGCTTTATATAAACACAATATAGGTTTAAATCTATGTGAACACTTACATCAGTGTTATACATATCATCATATCATCCAGGCCTAAAACTTCTGTAGTTTTTTGTCAGTGTTTATTTAAAAACATCCAATTATGCAGAATATACGATGGTAAATATTTAATTGATGAGTTGTCAATACAATATATAGGTTGTGATTTTACCCCATAATTCAGCATATTGACACAGAATGACATCAGCAGATCCAGCGTTCGTGAACCGCAGCGATCCGCGTCTCAGAACACATGTGGGCGGGGCTTGATTGTGTCTGTGGGGAGCTGATTGGATGGTTGTGGTTTGCTATTGGCTGATCTCATGTGAGTGACAGGTTATAGCCCCGCCCTCGTCATCAGAGAAGAGAAGAGATGCTGCAAGAGGAACTGATTCTCATTCAACATTATTAACACTATAAAGATGCGCTCCCATAAATCATGTACAATAAACACTGCAATATTCCATAAAAAAACAAAACAAGATTTGTCCATTTGACTTTAAACAATAAGCATTCAGAGATTCTGTTCT
>JARWKJ010000010.1:44919018-44951518 GCA_029959095.1 Rhinichthys osculus | reverse complement strand
CCCGGAGTATGGGGTAACCCTGTGACGTGGCGACCCGGAGTATGGGGTAACCCTGTGACGTGGCGACCCGGAGTATGGGGTAACCCTGTGATAACATGAGGGTCAATTAATCATTGTTTTAACACTTTACTTGAAGCATATCAATTTACATATAATGCATTATAAAGTATTTTTAATGCATTAATTAACAAACAATTTCAGGCAATCTGCAAAGATTATAATGCATTTTAACTTTTGGTTACAATTATGAAAAATGCAATGCATTACAATGTACATTAGGATTGAATACCTCTATAATTCATAACACATAAAGGCTTTCAAATCAACCGCACACTTTCGAGTGACTCGGAAACAACTCCGTCTCTCTCTCTCTCTCTATCTCTCTCTCTCTCTCTCTCTCTCTCTCTCTCTCTCTCTCTCCTTGTCTCTCTCTCTCTCTCTCTCTCTCTCTCTCTCTCTCTCTCTCTCTCCTTGTCTCTCTCTCTCTCTCTCTCTCTCTCTCTCTCTCTCTCTCTCTCTCTCTATCTCTCTCTCTCTCTCTCTCTCCCATAATTCCTCTTGGTTTGATGTAGGTCACCTCAGAGCCCAACAGCTTGACCTTTGACCTGAGCGAGGCTCCTCCAGGTTTTCCTTCACGACTGTAATTAGCTGAGATTTATGAGCGCTGAACAGCATTTAGCCATATCTCTCTCTCTTAATCACCAAACATTTGTCCAGCATATTCTCCTACATGTCGTATATTGATACATATTTAATGAAAGCTGTGTCTCCTCATTACAGGAGCGGGGCGTGTCTTTCAGGAGGAGAGCGTGACAGAATAACAGAGATACTGCACATCTTTACATGTGTGTTTTCATATTTTATTTATTATTGTTTATGTTATGAACTCAAAATATGTTTAACCAATGAAAAGGTTTAACCAAAATCTGTCAAGACATTTCATCCTATTTATTTATTTATAATGGTTACATTATTTACCTAGGAAAATTATGACCTCAATATCATTACTTTTTGTAAATTATTCATTATGGTGATTCTACTTATAGATTCTCGTTCCTGTAATGCAGTTCAAACACAGTAAAACAAATCATATTTTTTGTTGCTTAAATTAGCATAAATTAAACATAATACAGACGGTACTATTGACATTACAGGAATGAGAATTTTCTCAAAAATGATGTCATAATTTTTCATAAGCAAAATACAATATAATAATAATAATAATTGTGATATAATATCATTGCAAGTTTAATAATATATAACTATAATATTGTTGCTGTTAATAATAATAATTGACATTCTTGACGGTCTGCGTTGGGTCGAGCCGATCTCTCCTCGACACACACACACACACACACACACACACACACACACACACACACACACACACACACACACACACACACACACACACACACACACACACACACACAGTGAGGTCGTCACGAGTGCATTAATCAGCCGGTTCTCTGTTTGCTGAAGATTCCTTACTGGAGGCCACCTAATTATTCACAATAATGCTTAATTAATATGCACAAAAGACGTGTGCTCCACAAAAAATGTTGTTGATGATTTTTAATTTTCCAAATGATCTTCATCAGTGCGCTGTTAATTATTTGACCGTTTCAGGAAGCGACAGGCCTTTCACTGCTGTGCGAAACACAAGGACAGAATTGATTATTAATGCACGACAATAAACAGACGAAACAGACGAATGAAGCGCACCTTATCTGCGCTCGGCATTGTGGGAACGCTGTTCGTCTGAAAACATGCGGTTGCCAGATTTCTTCAAACCAGCGGCTCGACGGTGACGCGCTCATTAATATCTGGATGAGGACTCTGATTGGACGTTTCACTGAGATCTGACTCCGGGATCAGGGCGGTTTCCCAGAATCCCCGGCTTCCCTCTGAATCCTCATTCCTCACGTCTTTAACTGGGATTGTGAAGACTTCCCGTCGAGTTCCCAGAATCCTCAGCAGGAACACAGCAAACACACATCGACACAAACATACTGATAAATATTAAACTCACAGCATATTAATCATGGTATATCATTTGCATTAGTATATGATTGAAGTGAACAATGTTTAAATGTTAAAAAATAATTTCTCTACTTTGGATGAATGAAATTCTTCCTTAAATTAAGCCAGAAACATATTGAATATTGATTTATTACTAAGTTACAGAGATGAAAAAGTTCAGCATTGACTCATTTGTTCTATTCAGAAATTTTCCAGAGATTATTTGTCAGATTGAAATGTTTCAAACAGTTTTTTTTGGCAATATTGTTGACAACTGATAATCATTATATATGAATGAAAAAGTAATATTTTTGGAGGTGAGGTTCCTGAAACCTGACAGATTCCTTCACCAGAGCGACGGAGGACATGTTTATCTGAAGGCTCGATGTGGATCGTGTTGCTGGGCTTGCTCTCCTGCATCTTGGAGGCAGATGTTCTCTCGTATTTAAGGTCAGGATGAAGTCTCGCTCGGCTGAAGTGTGTGTGTGTGTGTGTGTGTGTGTGTGTGCAGGCCAGACCACAGGCCCGTAGATCCAGGACTCGCCGTGCCAAGGCTGGCGCTCTCCGGCCGGCAGTAATTTGCCTTGCAGGGATCACCACACTTTGATTAAAAAACATCGCTTCTGCTTTAATCCGTCCAGACAAGCTCCTGAAATCTAGGTACGCAGAGACACTCAGGATCAAACCAGAGGACAGAAGTGTGTGTGTGTGTGTGTGTGTGCCGACGCGACCCACAGACCTGTTGCTTTCTTCAGGAAAATCAAAAACAGTGTCTCTCAGCCACAGAACATGTATTATATCTTGTCAAATTTGCCCCTCTTTGGGTATGAGCAAAAAGGCGCCGTTTTTGTGTGTGTCCCTTTAAATGCAAATGAGCTTTAGCTCCGCCTCCGTTCAGAAGAGGGCGGAGCTTCAGAGACTCCGGCAATAACAACACAGGCCGATCTCACTGATCCAGAGTCAGGAGTAACAGCAGCGAGTGCAGCCTTACGGAGAGACTCAGGGAGAGCTTCACTTTTACACGTTTCTGAATGTTAGCGGAGACATTTCTGTAGTTGTTGTGGAGTTACACTGATCATCTCCTCATCATGTTGAACTCTTCCACAAGTGTCCACAGTTCCTGAGGTGTTTATAAGACAGCGCTGACATGTTCTGGTCAATAGTGTTCAGTGTCGTCTGTGCTCGACCACAGAACAGTTTCAGGCTTTGCTGGATCTTCTCCAGTGCGTTAGAACTGGTCTCTGTTGGCGCTCGCCGAACCCAATGTCGCTGGTGTGTGTGAACGTGCAGATTAAGGGCCGGGAATATTATAACAAGATCCTCTTCATACGTCAGAAGGAGCGAAATCTGATCGGCTTTTTTTATAACATGCTCTCAGAGAAAGCCTCACCAGAACACAGTTACTGGGTTTCACTGTTCATGTGTTGTGTGTCGGCAGAAGCGGCGATTACAGCTCTCACACACGGAGAACGCAGATGTTTATGATATATCCGCTTTAATGCTTTTTTAGCATCACACAATTCGAGTTGCAAATGATTAAATAGGCATATTATGCCCTTTCTCAAAGACTTGAGTTGAAATTTTCCTCCTTGAATGTTGATTATTCTCCTCATATTCTCCATTGTTGCGGCTCCTCTCTTCCCAGTCTGTCAGTAACGCTCTGTTTACTTCCTGTCTCTATGAAGCCCCTCCTTCTGAAAGCACACTGTGCTCTGATTGGTCGGCTGGAGCAGTGTGTTGTGATTGGTCGAGCGCTTCGAGTGTGTGCCCCGCCCCTTTCCACAACCGCCATTTTAACACACTACTGACTAACTCAACCAGGCCCCGCCCCTTTATTCTGCGAATTAATTATTATAATGAGGAATATTGTGACGTGTTCGGTCCCGGGAGAAACTCGAGACTAATGGAGGCGTTTCAGGAGTTCAGAAACACTGACACTGATATAGAGGAGAACTGGAACATCAACATCACACTCACAGATGAACATGGGAAAGCAGAATCTGCTCTTCAATCGTTTAACAAATGCTCTGTCCGCCTGTTTTAATGCAAGAATGATTTAAGTCCTTTATTTAGTCTTGAATTCTTGACTTATTTATACGTGTTCCAAATGTTATTTATGAAATGTTTTGAAGTTGAAAACCACCGGTTTCGCTATAAATGTGTTTTCAAGATCGCTGCCACTTCGCAAGTGTTCCCACATGGAAGCCAGGAAGAGAAAGAGAGATTTTAGCAAACATTCGTGAACTTCAGACTGTCAGAAGATTATGTTCTCGAGACACACACACACACACACACACACACACACACACACACATGAATATTCCCTGCCTGTTGTTGATTCAAACAGGTACATTTGGATGGAAACCTCGAGATGGATTTGAAAGTCATCAAATCATAAAACCAGTGCAGATGTGATGTTCTATCAAGCACAAAATATATTTTGCAGTTATTCAGTAGCAATATTCAGGACCGGGATTTTCAACGTTTTCCATTTCCTTTCTCTCTCTCTCTCTCTCTCTCTCTCTCTCTCTCTCTCTCTCTCTCTCTCTCTCTCTCTCTCTCTCTCTCTCTCTCTCTCTCTCTCTCTATCCATCTGTTCTTCTTGTTGAGGAGAGAGAGAGAGAGAGAGAGAGAGAGAGTTCTTCTCAGCTCATTTTCAGATGGTGATTTGCCTTAACCAAAGCAAACTCAAAGAGTGTAAGTAAGTGATTATTTGCATGGCTGACACTCGCGGCTCCCTGACAACTCTCTGTCCGGTCTCGCAGAAACACACACACACACACACACACACACACACACACACACACACACACACGCTCAGGCAACCGGAGGTGAAAGTGTGAGGTGATTTCCAGAGTGAAGTCTGCTTGTGTTTAGACACATGCTAACACACAGAGAAAGCCTGAGCCATCTGAACCCTTCGTCATCAGTCCACGAGACGGCCGAGAGAAGCGTGCGGAGAGAACGAGTGTCATCATCATCTTCATCATCATCATCACCACACACACACTGAGGAGGACGGCTGGACATTCCTGCATGTTTAGTGGGAATCTGTAGCCTGACTACATCAGACTTCGTGCTTCCGCTGTATTTCAGCTCTCTTCTGTACTCAGTCTGAGACAGCAAAAACAGCCGGCCAATCGGCGAACAGAGGGCGGGCAGAGAGCGTGACGGAGACGCTGAGCGCCGAGTTTAAGACTGTATTTTAGGTCTGGGGAATCGGAAACGACCGCGGATATGGAGATGCAATTCACTCTGTTGTGGAGAATAGTCCCGGCATTTGCAAACTGAAGCCCGAACATTGTGAATGCAGGTGATGTTTAAGTTGGAGAGAGAGGTGATTGGCTTAAGGGTAACCAATGACTTTATACTTCAGAGAAGCCCCACCTAATTAAGTCTATCATTTAATGCATAATTATACGTCAATGTATGATACATTATATGCATAATTTAAATAGATAAATTCTAGTGGTTTTTTGGGGGGGGTATAGAATTTTTTTGGACAGATCAATAAAAAAATGAATAATAATAACAATAATAACCTCGTGACATTTCTGCTAAAAACATGTTTTGTGCCAACTGTGCTGCATTCAGAATGAATGATTCAGGGCTAAAAGTTCAATATCCTGTATTATATTAATAGTAAGCTGTGACACACAGACCCGTATACTGTATAGACACAAAGAACATAAACATGAACATATTTGCACAATTGTTCTCGCACAGAAATATGTATAAATAACGTATATGTGTGTGTGTGTGTGTGTGTGTGCGGACAAATATAAATGAGGCAGAATTTCAGATCAATTTTGAGAATTTAGAAGACTTTTCAGATTAACAAAAAAAGTTATTCACAATTGTGTGTGTGTGTGTGTGTGTGTTTCGAACCTGCCATTCCTAACAAAATCAGTAACGATGAACAATGTGATCAATGAAGGTTTAGAGAGAATTAAAGCAGCTTCAGCTCTTCTGCTCGACTTAGTCTCTCTCTCTCTCTCTCTCTCTCTCTCTCTCTCTCTCTCTCTCTCTCTCTCTCTCTCTCTCTCTCTCTCTCCTGTCTGACATGCCCTTTATCAATCAGCCGATGCCACATTGACAAGTGCTAATTTAATAGAGACTGACCTGTCTGACAGAAACCCCACGGACACACAACACAAAGCCATTCATCAGCCTGGGCTCGACTGCAGCGCTGTGTGTGTGTGTGAGTGAGTGAGTGTGTGAGTGTGTGAGTGAGCAAGTGAGTGAGTGAGTGAGTGAGTGAGTGTGTGAGTGAGTGAGTGAGTGAGTGAGTGATTGTATGAGTGAGCGAGTGAATGAGTGAGCGAGCGAGTGAGTGAGTGAGTGAGCGAGCGAGTGAGTGAACGAGTGAGTGAGTGAGTGAGTGAGTGAGCGAGTGAGTGAGTGAGTGAGTGAGTGAGTGAGTGAGCGAGTGAGTGAGCGAGTGAGTGAGTGAGTGAGTGTATGAGTGAGTGAGTGAGTGAGTGAGTGAGTGTGTGTGTGAGTGAGTGTATGAGTGAGCGAGTGAGTCTGTGAGTGAGTGAGTGAGTGAGTGAGTGAGTGAGTGAGTGAGTGTATGAGTGAGTGAGTGAGTGAGTGAGTGAGTGAGTGTGTGAGTGAGTGAGTGAGTGTGAGTGAGTGAGTGAGTGAGTGAGTGAGTGTGTGAGTGAGTGTGTGAGTGTGAGTGTGAGTGTGTGAGTGAGTGTGTGAGTGTGTGAGTGAGTGTATGAGTGAGTGAGTGAGTGAGTGTGTGAGTGAGCGAGTGAGTGAGCGAGTGAGTGTGTGAGTGAGCGAGTGAGTGAGTGAGTGAGTGAGTGAGTGAGTGTGTGAGTGAGCGAGTGAGTGAGTGAGTGTGTGAGTGTGTGAGTGAGTGTATGAGTGAGTGAGTGAGTGAGTGTGTGAGTGAGTGAGTGTGTGAGTGAGCGAGTGAGTGAGTGAGTGAGTGAGTGAGTGAGTGAGTGAGTGAGTGAGTGAGTGAGTGTGTGAGTGAGCGAGTGAGTGAGTGAGTGTGTGAGTGTGTGAGTGAGTGAGTGAGTGAGTGAGTGAGTGAGTGTGTGAGTGAGTGAGTGTGTGAGTGAGCGAGTGAGTGAGTGAGTGAGTGAGTGAGTGAGTGAGCGAGTGAGTGAGTGAGTGAGTGAGTGTGTGAGTGTGTGAGTGAGTGAGTGAGTGAGTGAGTGAGTGAGTGTGTGAGTGAGTGAGTGTGTGAGTGAGCGAGTGAGTGAGTGAGTGAGTGAGTGAGTGAGTGAGTGAGTGAGTGAGTGTGTGAGTGAGCGAGTGAGTGAGTGAGTGTGTGAGTGAGCGAGTGAGTGAGTGAGTGAGTGAGTGAGTGAGTGAGTGAGTGAGTGAGTGAGTGAGTGTGTGAGTGAGCGAGTGAGTGAGTGAGTGTGTGAGTGAGTGAGTGAGTGAGTGAGTGAGTGAGTGAGTGAGTGAGTGAGTGAGTGAGTGAGTGAGTGATTGAGTGAGTGAATGTAGATCAGGAGAAGTTGAGACGGACTATCTACTTCCTCTTAGTAGCACATCATATTCATAAAGGAACTGAGTTTATATGTGTTTTAATGTAGAGACACAGGAGCGTCGTCTCCCTGTCCTCACACACGTCTCTAAAGTGTGATGGATTCAAAGGGACATAAGCAAAGGGTTACGACCAGCACACATCGGATTGTCAGGACAGACTTACGGAAGCTTTGATCATGGACAACTACAGACTGAAGGAGTCAAAGCATTCTTCCTTTTGCCAGAGGCGATTTGGTACAGAGAGAGAGAGAGAGAGAGAGAGAGAGAGAGAGAGAGAGAGAGAGAGAGAGAGAGAGAGAGGCATGCGGAAACCCTCATGAGTGAAAAGAAGAGACGCTTCCACTGAAGGCCTGGAGAACAGAGGGATGATTCCCGTAAATCATCCCTCCACGGGAGCGACGGAGAGACGGAGAGAGGGAGGATAGAAACAGACTGAAAGAAGAGAGTGAGATCTGTGCTCGAGCGCCACATCAAGGCTTTGAGCGAATCAGAGCGCAGAGCGGCAATTCCCACAGTATGGGCGTGCGAAGGTACACAAAGGTGCTGTCACGCATTTGATGCTATTAAAGGGAGGAATAATTTAAGGCAACAAGAAAGAAAGAAACGGAGGGAGAGAAAGAAAAACACAATACCTATTCTTATACGGAGAGCTTTCAAATTCAGTTTCTATTCTTATTGAAGAGGGCGTGTTAAAGGAATATAGACCTGTCAATATCAAGCAGAGTTCTCAATCCACTTTGGCTGAAGAATAAGACGGATGGAAGATTGCTTTTTTATTTGGATAAATGAATTGCATAATGCATATTAAGTCAAATTTGACTTTAAAGGATTAGTGCACTTCAGAATTAAAATGTCCCCCCCCCCCCCCCCCCCCTGCATTCCGAGATGTTCATGTCTTTCTTTCTTCAGTAGAAACGAAATTAAGGTTTTTTAGGAAAACATTCCAGGATTTTTCAATGGGGTCCAACGGTGACCTTTCACCCTGATGACGTAATGTGTGTCGCATCACAGCTCGTGCAAGACCAGCATTAGTGGTTATAAAGTATATAAATGTGTATTGTGTTATAAATGTCGGCTGGTTTGTCTAGATCAGACTCTTATTCCTCGGCTGGATCGTGTCGAGACTTTGAAGCTGCACTGAAACTCACATCTGGACCTTCGACCCGTTGGACCCCATTGAAGTCACTATATGGAGAAACCCTGGAGTGTGTTCCTCAAAAACCTTCATTTCCACTGAAGAAAGAAACACATGAACATCTTGGATGACGTTAGGGAGAATTTTAATTCTGAAGTGAACTACTTCTTTAAACTCTATAAGGAGAACTGTGGTCGATTCCCACAGAAAGTTCTCGACAGTGAAAATTACTACCAAAAGACCAGAAACTCTTGGTTACACTCTCTCAGTGTTGTCACCTTCAGACATTCTGCTGACTATAAGTAACTTTGCAACTATTCTCCTACTTAAACCCTAAACTAACAGTCTACTGATACCCTATGAGAGTTTGTTGACATATAGTTGCAAAGTTTCTTATAGTTAGTATGTCTAAAGTGGACCATTGAAATAACAAACATTCTTCAAAATTCCTCTCTCTCTATTTTGATTTTTTTTTTAATAACAAACCTATTTTTTTCTTCTTGCTTGATTTAGTTTTGTTTTATACACATACACTCTTGGTCTAATTTCAGATATAAGTCTACATCATATGAGCAGAAATCAGCATCCGTCCTTTACTGAACAAACCACAACTAAAGTAACTTCCCAGATCACTGCAAGTAATGGCAGAACTTTTATCGCTGTGTGTGTGTGTGTGTGTGTGAGAGAGAGAGAGATCTGGAGGCAATGATATTTTCATGAACACGAGGGAAGAGTATTTGTGTGATATGATGCTCTCAGTCCCTTGACATGCTAGACTTAAATTTAAAAGAAAACTCTTTTATGATGAGAACAACAGCGACTACAAAAAATAAAATAAACATGTAATATTTGAAGGAAATGGCTGTTTTATTAGAAAAAAAGAGGAGCAAATGACATCTAAATTAAAGACAAAAAAGAAAGAGAGGAATAAGACCGAGGGCTTGATGTGTGAGTGATGATGTTGAAGGTTATTGTTTATAGACGGCAGTGATATTGCTACTGTAAACACACACCCTCAACGCTCACTTACTAAAACTATGTACACGGTGAAAAATTTAACATGTTATGCATATTTTATCATACTGTGCTTTTCCTCTCGAGACCCACATGAACACGATCAGAGATTAGGATGGGATTTTGTCTGTCCAATGTCTCTCTCTCTCTCTCTCTCTCTCTTTCTCTTTATTAAGGAAAAGAAGGAATGTTCTGTGTTCAATACAAGCCTAGCAAAAACACTCGCTGTTGACCACAGGAAATCATTGTTA
The DNA here is from genome assembly GCA_029959095.1 of Rhinichthys osculus. NCBI lineage: Eukaryota > Metazoa > Chordata > Actinopteri > Cypriniformes > Leuciscidae > Rhinichthys > Rhinichthys osculus. The sequence continues at coordinate 44,941,585 of JARWKJ010000010.1, read as the reverse complement.
ATCAACCCCACAGACATCTTTTACTGTAACACTCTTTTCAATGGTTTATGAAGTGAGACATTCTGAAGGTTCTACAATAAAAAATGTGAAGCTTGTGTTTTTTGTTTAAGTTCCCCTATTATGCTATTTTAAAGGTTACTAATGTTGTTTTGCGTCTCCAACAGCAGATTCACATTCATCCAAAGTCAAAAAAACACTTTAATGTCCTCATAATCTCCACTGCAGCGTCAGCTCTGTCTCTCAGTGTCTGAAACGCTTCGTTCGGAGATTCAGTCTCTCTAAGCCCCGCCTCTCTGAGAGCTGCTCTGCTGTGATTGGTCAGAAAGCAAACGCTCATTATCATATCTGAATCTCAGCTCTTGATCACAGTGATACGAACAGTAACGATGGCGAGGGTTTCACCGTCTCAATCTCAGAGAACAGCGTCTCCTCGACACGAACAACACGAGCCGAACTCTCCCAGTCTCAGATACACTACAGTGATTGAGGGCGGGGCTAAGAGACGATTCTCAGCCTATCAAGAGCATTATGCAAATGACTTACAAACCTACAGGATCAGCAGGATTACTGACGACTCGTTTCAGTTCAGAATCACTTCTTTCTTCCTCAATAACTTTATTTATCTGCACTTTAGTCTTTGAAACTTTGCAGAGTTTTACATTTACAATCAGCTTTATTACACACTACATGAAAGGGCATATTTAAAAAAGCATAATAGGGGCACTTTAAAAAATAATAATTATTGACTGAAAATATTGTATGTTTGTTCTATTATTGTTCTAGGCCGGATTATCTTCTGGTTATGTTTTACAGTGAGTGAAGTTTGTTCAATGCAAACAGTCCCTTCCATTTCATGCAAAAAGTTACCGGATATTTACCGGACTAATGTGGTGATTGTATAATTTTATTGGACATAATATTGGACACGAGGTCCGTGTTTTATAAGACATGTTCACACTTGTAATGTTTAGCTCTTGTGCCTGTACATTTAAAACAGTATTTTTCGCATTTATCAATGGACTTCAATGCAGTTTCTGCCAGACCAGCGTGTGTTAAACCCTGTTGTGTTAAACCTCGTTGTGTTAAACCTCGCTGTGTTAAACCTCGCTGTGTTAAACCTCGTTGTGTTAAACCTCGTTGTGTTAAACCTCGTTGTGTTAAACCTCGTTGTGTTAAACCTCGTTGTGTTAAACCTCGCTGTGTTAAACCTCGTTGTGTTAAACCCCGCTGTGTTAAACCTCGTTGTGTTAAACCTCGCTGTGTTAAACCTCGTTGTGTTAAACCTTGTTGTGTTAAACCTCGTTGTGTTAAACCTCGTTGTGTTAAACCTCGCTGTGTTAAACCTCGTTGTGTTAAACCTCGTTGTGTTGAACCTCGTTGAGTTAAACCTTGTTGTGTTAAACCCCGTTGTGTTGAACCTCGCTGTGTTAAACCTCGCTGTGTTAAACCTCGTTGTGTTAAACCCCGTTGTGTTGAACCTCGCTGTGTTAAACCCCGTTGTGTTGAACCTCGTTGTGTTAAACCTCGCTGTGTTAAACCTCGTTGTGTTAAACCTCGTTGTGTTGAACCTCGTTGAGTTAAACCTTGTTGTGTTAAACCTCATTGAGTTAAACCTCGTTGTGTTGAACCTCGTTGAGTTAAACCTTGTTGTGTTAAACCCCGTTGTGTTGAACCTCGCTGTGTTAAACCCCGTTGTGTTGAACCTCGTTGTGTTAAACCTCGCTGTGTTAAACCTCGTTGTGTTAAACCCCGTTGTGTTGAACCTCGCTGTGTTAAACCTCGTTGTGTTAAACCTCATTGAGTTAAACCTCGCTGTGTTAAACCTCACTGTGTTAAACCTCACTGTGTTAAACCTCGTTGTGTTAAACCTCGATGATCTGTTACTGTGCGTTCACACCGGACGCGAATAGCGCGTCAAAGTCGCGTCTACCGCGTCTAGTTTGACGCTTGACCACTTTGGGCCCTATTTTAACGATCTGAAACGCAAGTGTCAAAGCGCAAAGCGCAAGTAACTTTGTGGGCGGATCCCGGCGCTGTTGCTATTTTCCCGGCGGGATAAATGCCTCTTGCGCCTGGCGCAAATCTAAAAGGGGTTGGTCTGAAGTAGCTTCATTATTCATAGGTGTGGTTTGGGCGTAACGTGAAATAAACCAATCAGAGCGTCATCTCACATTCCCTTTAAGAGCAGGCGCGCTTGTTCTAAAGCGGATTCCTATTATAACGGCGGATTTACCAGGCGCGCGCCAGGAGCGGTTCACAGCCGAGGAGAGCAACGTTCTCGTCAGGGCCGTAAAACACAGAGAAGTGACATTGGGGATGGAGAAACCCACCCAAATTAACTTCTGTTAAACAGGCGTATGATAATTTGGGTAAATGTGTAAGCTACATGCTTTTATAATAAATTGTCTATCTATCTATCTATCTATCTATCTATCTATCTATCTATCTATCTATCTATCTATCTATCTATCTATTGTAATAATGTATGATTTGCAAAAATGAAAACTGCTGCTTAGATGAGAGAAGCAACGTGTATGCGCTTTGTGCACACGCTACATTGATTATGGCCAAGCATGCACGCTTAAAATAGCATAATGAACAACGCGCAACGCGCCACTGACTTTAGACTAGTTTTTTTCTGGTCAGTGGCGCAATTGTTTTATAGAACAGCAAAATAGCATGAGGGAAAGTTTGCGCCGGAACACGCCTCCTTTTTGCGCTGAACCGCCCCGGGGAGCGCAAGTGTATTTCTTAGTTAACCGACGTGCGTCTGTGGAGGGAAAAGTCCGCTTTGGGCGGGTGCAAAATAGGAATGATACATGCGTCAGTGTACAAAGTCATTTGCGCCGAGTGCAAGATAGGGCCCATAGTGTTAATTCGCGTGTCAATGGCGAAATTGACGCGCGTAACAACAAAAGTTTGAAGCGAAATTTACGCGCGTCAGAGGCGAAATCCGGAGGCGAAAGTTTCGAAACCCGTTGGCGGCCATCTTTTTAGATGTTTATCGAGCATTAGCATTAGCATTATTCGAGAGAGTCACCGCTCGTATATGCTCTGGAGAGCAGAAACAGCTGCGTAGGGGACATCGTCGCTGTACTCGGGTCCACCAGAACCTCCGGAGGGTTTCAGGAGTTTCACAATTTGCTCCAGGAGCTAGGTTTGGTGGACCTAATGGTGAGGACGCTGACGAGGACAGCGTAGGCCGTATAAGCCCTCGGCCTCGAGTGGTCTATGCCTGTCGAGCCCGCGCTCTACAGCCGGCGCGAGGTTCACCCTCGCCCGCATCCACCTAATCTGTCATTTATTTTTGTTTTGATAATAAACGAAGCCAGCCTCCAAAAGTGATTAATCTGTCCTGTGATTTTTTTCTCTCTCTCACACATCACTGTCCAGACACGAACTTATATGTTGGTTGTCTTTACATTATAATAATATTTCATATAATCTAGATATGGAATAAATAGCATTCAATACAAAATGAATATGTCTCATATATTGAAATCAAGTTTTATGTGATAAAATATTTGCTTTGTTGTGCATTAGAACCACAGTCATATATTATAAAATAATTTATTGAAGCATCCAGATACTTCACCACGTGACAGCAGCAAGCAGCTAGGCTCCTGATTGGTTAACGCAGCGCGAATTGACGCAGAAGTTCAGATTTTTCAACTCGGGCGGCAGACGCGAATTCGCGTCAAACGCGCGAATGCACAAATAGCACTAACTAAATCATTCGCACGTAACGCGCTTAACGCGCCAGACGCTCAATTCGCGCCATTCGTGCGAACTTGACGCGCGAATGAGGCGTATTCGCGTCTACCGCGCCGCGCTCTACGCCTCATTCGCACCGCAGGAATTTTTTACGCGCGTAACGCGTCTTTGCATTGACTTAACATTGAAATCACTCGCGCCTGACGCGCTATTCGCGTCCGGTGTGAACGCACCATTACAGTCTGTCTAAAACAACTCTGACATCCGGGTCATTGAGCAAAGATCTGTTAAAGTTTGAAAGTAATGGAGTTGGATGTGTGTGAGTGTGTGTGTGTGTGTGTACAGCTCAGTCGGCTAAAATCAATGAGTGTTTTGATTGGTTGCAGCTCAGGGACGATGTCAGATTATTACCAATAAAGAGAATTAGATCAAATGATTTTTGACTTTGAAATTTATCTTTAATCCAATCAGAGATAAAGTCATCAGTGAAATTGCTGTTGATTAAGAAATGAGATATTTGGTGGCATTGGTCCTAAGTGCCTCTCTCGCTGCGAACGATCTGTTTTATTACTCAGTCAAACTTACTGATTTCATTTTCAAATGACTATTGAGTGAAAGTCTCGGTGGAGCGAGTCGACAGAACCATCAGTAATACCTTTCTGCACGAGTCCTGCGATACATCCATCTTATGTGTTTTAAAAGTGTGTGTGTGTGTGTGTGTGATGGCTAGGTTTAGGGGTCGGGTTAGTGTGTGTGTGTGTGTGTGTGTGTGTGATGGCAAGGTTTAGGGGTCGGGTTATTGTGTGTGTGTGTGATGGCTAGGTTTAGGGGTCGGGTTAGTGTGTGTGTGTGTGTGTAAGATGGCTAGGTTTAGGGGTCGGGATAGTGTGTTTGTGTGTGTGTGTGTGTGATGGCTAGGTTTAGGGGTCTGGTTAGTGTGTGTGTGTGTGTGTGTGTGAGCGAGAGAGTGTAATTTTGGCAAAACTTTACAATAAGGTTTCATTTGTTAACATTACTGAACTAACACGGACATGAACAAACTGTATGTTCTTAACAAACATTGACAAAGATTAATAAATGGTTTCAAAATATATTGTTCATTGTTAGTTCATTTTAGCTAATGCATTAACTAATTCGAGATATTCTTGTAAAGATGCATTGGGACGGGTTTTTTCCTCCCTTGCAAATCTGTATTATTCTGCACAATTGGTTGTATTTTACTGTTTGATTGTCCCTGCGACCCACGGCTGATCTGCGGCGCATCTACACACACACACTTCTCTGGACTTCTTCATTCCCAGAGTGATTTAGCCGTTTCCACCAGCACATCGGTTCCGTGCAGCGTTCCTGTGGCGGTTCAGCGTTCCTGTGGCGGTTCTGCGTTCCTGTGGCGGTTCAGCGTTCCTGTGGCGGTTCTGCGTTCCTGTGGCGGTTCAGCGTTCCTGTGGCGGTTCTGCGTTCCTGTGGCGGTTCTGCGTTCCTGTGGCGGTTCTGCGTTCCTGTGGCGGTTCTGCGTTCCTGTGGCGGTTCTGCACTCTGTGGCGGTTCTGCGTTCCTGTGGTGGTTCTGCGTTCCTGTGGCGGTTCTGCGCTCTGTGGCGGTTCTGCGTTCCTGTGGCGGTTCAGCGTTCCTGTGGCGGTTCTGCGTTCCTGTGGCGGTTCTGCGTTCCTGTGGCGGTTCTGCGTTCCTGTGGCGGTTCTGCGTTCCTGTGGCGGTTCTGCACTCTGTGGCGGTTCTGCGTTCCTGTGGCGGTTCTGCGTTCCTGTGGCGGTTCTGCGTTCCTGTGGCGGTTCTGCACTCTGTGGCGGTTCTGCGTTCCTGTGGCGGTTCTGCGTTCCTGTGGCGGTTCTGCGTTCCTGTGGCGGTTCTGCGTTCCTGTGGCGGTTCTGCGTTCCTGTGGCGGTTCTGCGTTCCTGTGGCGGTTCTGCGTTCCTGTGGCGGTTCTGCACTCTGTGGCGGTTCTGCGTTCCTGTGGTGGTTCTGCGTTCCTGTGGCGGTTCTGCGCTCTGTGGCGGTTCTGCGTTCCTGTGGCGGTTCAGCGTTCCTGTGGCGGTTCTGCGTTCCTGTGGCGGTTCTGCGTTCCTGTGGCGGTTCTGCACTCTGTGGCGGTTCTGCGTTCCTGTGGCGGTTCTGCGTTCCTGTGGCGGTTCTGCGCTCTGTGGCGGTTCTGCGTTCCTGTGGCGGTTCTGCGTTCCTGTGGCGGTTCTGCGTTCCTGTGGCGGTTCTGCGCTCTGTGGCGGTTCTGCGTTCCTGTGGCGGTTCTGCGCTCTGTGGCGGTTCTGCGTTCCTGTGGCGGTTCTGCGTTCCTGTGGCGGTTCAGCGTTCCTGTGGCGGTTCTGCGTTCCTGTGGCGGTTCTGCGTTCCTGTGGCGGTTCTGCGCTCTGTGGCGGTTCTGCGTTCCTGTGGCGGTTCTGCGCTCTGTGGCGGTTCTGCGTTCCTGTGGCGGTTCTGCGTTCCTGTGGCGGTTCTGCACTCTGTGGCGGTTCTGCGCTCTGTGGCGGTTCTGCGCTCTGTGGCGGTTCTGCGCTCTGTGGCGGTTCTGCGCTCTGCTTCAGTGTGTTCTGTGTTTGTGTTCTGTGTTTAGATTGGAGATCTTCATTTGCATGTCTTCGCTTCTGCGTGGTTTGTTAAGGAACTGAAAGAAGTGAGCATTCTCTCCTCAAACACACTAATTAGAGTCGGACAGACCCGTGTGACTCGGCCGGGACGTAAACCGTGGACACGTTTTGATCGTTTCTGCCGTTTCATCAGAAACCTCTCTAATTAAGCACAACTTATAGACGTCTTTTTTAAGTGCGTGAGGCGGCGTGATGAGCGAAGGGTCGGACTCCTCGAGTGGAAACTCTGTTTGTGGAAAGTGTCATTTTAACCTTCTGGAATAAAATAATTGGGAGGAGGAGCAGAAAAGTTTGCTTTTGTGGCCTTTCGCACCCACTCATCTCTGGCTTAAACGCTTCCTCGGCGAACATGTTTGATGATGAGCTGAAGTCATTACCTGGTGTGGACGCTCAGAGAGGCTTTCATCGGATATCTCCAAGGCATAATTATAAATACCACCCTTCTTTTGTCATTGCTCACCTAGAGCGACGGAAATCTGGTGCATGTTATAACACTGACAATTCTTCTGACAGGATCATTTTATTTAGCGGATTATCTCTTCATTCACGGATGGTCCAGGTCGCTCTCACTCATCATTATATGTTCGGTCTAAAACGCTAAAACTGTTCTCATGTTTCACCGCAGGACAGCAGATGCGAGTGAATCTTCTGTCATCTGTGCAGGACTGTGATATGAAGAGTGTGTGAAGTTACATATTTCAGCAACAGTGTGAAAGTGAACCGCACATAACAGGCACAATACCGCTATAAACATGAATATCTATTGGTACAATATGCGTCACATGACTAAACTTACATCATCGCTTTTAAATACCTGCGGTTTGACAGTCCACACCACAACGCGAAACTGTGTTTTCAAATGTATCCACTCTGGAGAGCGTTTTCATTAATACAAAACGGAGAGAAAAAGATGTGTTTTCAGACGAAACCGTATTAGAGTGGACAAGGCCTTTGTTACGACCTGTTGTGGACCGTGTTTGATGGTGATCCGGTGTGGACGCTCAGAGAGGCTTTCGCCGGATATCTCCAGGGCATAATTATAAATACAGCCCTCGTTGTGCCACCGCTCACCTAGAGCTGCTGAAATCTGTTAAAAAGCCTCGACCGTCTCTCTTTGAGCTTTATCTGAATCACAGCGGTGAGTACACTGACGCGCGGCGCACGCCACGACGACCTCCTCGTTCTCCGAGATGCTCAGGGAAAGGCTATTCTCCGCCGCTCAGCATGAGCCCAGTAAACATTACAATCCATCAGAGAGAACGAGAGGGAGAAAAAAAGGGTTTGTTTTCACACTTAAAGGAGAGTGTTCTTAACTTAATCACCACCTTGTTTCGCTACATTTGCATATATTTGCATATTAATTGGACTACAGATTAAAATTGGTTTTGTAATTTTAATTAAGTGTCCACAAAGGTATATGATTAGAACTGTTTAAAATACAGGCTGACAGAGCGAGCAGGAGCCCGTCCTCTTCCGTGGAGGTGGATTACTTTCAGGGAATGCCTGTTTTATGATAGTTATTTTTAATCTTTACTAGATTATGCAGCTAAAGTGGCTGGGTGGGGGGAGAGGGAGGAGCGCACGGCTATCAAAATCATTCTCATTTTTCAGCGCTCATTTGCTGTTCTGTTGATTTGCCGTACTCGACAAAAGTCCTTTGTACCATTTCCTGATTGCAAATTAAGAGGCCAGGCTCTAAATATAAAGAACAGAATTTTGATTTAGTGCATAAGTAACCAAATTATGCAAATGTGTTTATAAGTGCAGTAAAGCATTGAGGAATAAACAGCCGCGCTGTCCTTGCCGGTTTACCTTAAGAACCCTTCTTCTCTTAAAGAACCCTTGGAATCAAAATGTGACGTTTGGGCAGTTTAGTTCATGTTGGCTAGCTTTGAGCTCGTCTGTATGGTTAGTGAACTCTGGCATAAATCTAGTGTACTACATATATGCATGTAAATTGTACAATCTTTATCTTCCTGGAAAATGAGCCAAAAGTCCCCTAGCTAAGCACAAGGTTCTCTCAAAGTTACAGTATGACCAAACGGTAATGGAGTTATCTGGTTCTTAATAATGTCCTCAAAACATTAGCACTGAAACATTATTTATACATCGTTCTTGGAGCGTTTTCCCTGAAATGTTTCAGTTGATGTTCCTCTAACGTTTTTTAAATGTAACGTTCAGAGAACATTCAAAAGTAACGTTCCATAATGTTTGACGAATGAAACAATGGAACATTTCCTTAACATTTGAATAACCAAGAAAAGACTTTTAAAACCTTTTAAAAAATGGATGCTTAAACACTCAGATAACATTCAGAAGTAAAGTTTTTATAACTTTTGATAATGAAAACACTTGAAAAAAATTCTTAAAACCTGTTCATTGTTATAAAAACATCTGCTTAATGAATACATGAATGCTTAACTGACAATATAACAAGCAAACATCTACACAGTATAAGGTATATTTTAAACATTAGAACAGATTTTTTTAAGTTGTTGCAATGCATTCTGGAATGGCTTTCTCCATGAAGGAAGAATGAAATCAGCCTAAAGATGAAACCTTGAAGGCACTTTTAGGAACAACCTTCAGGTTTACAGTGACATGAATGTCCCCTTAAAATGCAGCCTATATAGTCAGGTCACTGGGCTCTGGAACAGACACACAGTTTCAGTGTTTGCTGTTGTTGAGACACACAATGGAAGACGCTCTTCTCAACCATCGGATCTGTTTATTAGAGTCAAGATTGTCTTTTCATAAACAACAATATAGACTTTTACATTATGGATTCACAGATGTGTTGATCAAAATATCAGAACAGTCATCAGTCCATCAACATGAAATAAATGTCATTCACAGGCTAATCGAAACAATAACAAGAAGAAACACAGGACAGCACTCGATTCTATCCGATGAGTATTTATTTTATTATAAACACTAGAGTTTGGTGAAAGATTATGAAGTATAATGTGCACTGAATAATCATGCACTGAGACACGATTCAGCCGATACTACGACTGGAAAAGCTGAATCTGCTCTTCGCCGGCTCCGGGGTCACTGAGCCTTTCTGATGCAATTACACTAAAGTCAGACAATCACGCAGGAGAGTTTGGATGAAATACAATATTACTGTAGCATTGCTTTGGTGTGGTCAGGGAAGTTTTGGGAAAGACATTTGGAAACATTTTTCTCATAAAACACTTAGCTATTTAAGCGATAGGATCGAGTTTCTGAGTTTCTAAATCACTGTCCGTCCGTCAGTCCATCTCTCTCTGATGGATTCTTCAGACGGTCTTCTGGGAAGTGCTTAAAGAAACTTGTGTGTTTAATATTTCTCTCTGGCTTCTTCAAATTGCATCTTCTTGAATTACTAAGCTGTCCTAATAGGTCCAACCTGTGCACACCATACTGTGAAGTTACACGCAACTCCTTACGTTCATCTCTTCAAATGTGGTTTCTCCTGCTACTGCTTCCCTTTCTCTTTCTCTTTCTCTTTCTCTTTCTCTTTCTCTTTCTCTTTCTCTTTCTCTTCCTCTTCTCCCTAATTGACCCAATCTGAGGATGTCAGAATCACTGTTTCTCTGAGTATTTCTGTCTCATTAAAAACCTTTCTCTGCAACTGATGCAATGCAAGGGCTGAAATTTCTTCATTGAATCTGTCTAAAATCACTCTGTGAGAGGAACTATGAAGCAAAACTTTTTGCTCTCTGTATTTCTTTACGGGTTACTGATGTTTTACCTTAGTTAACATTAGTTAACAACACAAACTGAGAATGAAAGATATGGTTACACTTTATTTCGATGGTCCATTATAGTCATTCTACTCACTGTTAAACCTTGCTGTAAAAAACGGCCAAATTCTGAGAGTAACATACCATTATCCATTAAAACAGTAATATACCGTAGAAAATAATGTATTCTGGTTAATATCTGTCATTTACGAGAAAGTGGCTGTAAGAGTGTACTGTAAATTAACAGCACTCAAAGTCGACACTGTTCCAAATCACACCCTATACCCTCATTCCCTATTCCCTACACTAGTTCACTAATATAGTCCACTTGAAGGAGTGAATGAAAACAAGTGAGTGAATAGAAAAACTGATGAACACCTGCTGTTAACAAGCAAAATCACTGAAGGACAGAACAGAAAAAAAAGACACAGCCACACTGAGTTTGAAGCCAGTTTACAAACCATTTTATTTCATACATGTACTGAAGTTCTTGTTGAGAATTATCAGAGGTTTAGATGTTTTATTGGAAACAATAACGTTTGTAGTCGCCATTATGATGATTAGTGTTTGCTTTAGTTGGGCTCTTGACCCTTGACTTTATAACAGTTTCTCTTTGACTACTGTAACAGTGAGTTTATTAAGCACATTTTTGATGGCAAGAAAAAGCCACGAGGAAGTTGATGTAGTTGCAAAGTTACGTATAGTCAGTAGAACTATTGTCTGATGGAGAGCATCTAAATAAAGCATTAGCAGATGTTAAGCACAGTCTACTAATACTTTAATGAATGAACATACTGCCCTTACTGTACGGTGCAGTTTAATAACACATGGAGAGGAAAGAAAGTCTTTTTGCTGTAGATTTTTCCCGTGTTCCCTGCATGACTGATTCTCCTCCTGAATGTCAGAGATGAGACTGTAAAACATCTTCTACAGACTCACCCTCCCTGTAGCGATTAACCTGAAACCGAGAGAGAGAGAGAGAGAGAGAGAGAGAGGGAGAGAGAGAGAGAGAGAGAGAGAGAGAGAGAGAGAGAGAGAGAGAGAGAGAGAGAGAGAGAGAGAGACAGATAGAGAGATAGAGAGAGAGAGAGAGAGAGAGAGAGAGAGAGAGAGAGAGAGAGAGAGAGAGAGAGAGAGAGACTAAGCTGACAGCAGAAAGACAGACATAAGGCCATTGTGTGTGTCTGTATAGGTGGCAGGTGATGGATATTTCTCCACTTTATGCTGTGCTATTATCATAAATAAAACGCTCTATAAGCACAACCTTTTGCTCGCTAATGGAATTTGTCAACATGAAAGAGTCGTATTGTTCCCGCGGCTTCTCCGTTCAGCGGTCCAGTGCCAAATCCTTCGCCCGTCTCCTGCCAGCGTTTGCCTTAACACCAGGAGCTCAGGGAATCGCACGCCATAATGAAATTACCTCGGCGCAAACAAATAAGGTCAGAGACTCAAGGAGACGCGATTCTGCTAATTAAACGGCGGGTTCGTCTGCGCATCTGCAACAACGGCACATTAGCGCTGGCAGAGACGAGGATCCCAGCAATCATTTTATGGATAAGTCACTTTTTATTGGTGATTTAAATGCAGGGGTGTCCAGTCTGAAACAACTCCCAACCCAATCAAACACACCTGAATAAGCTGATCAGGATCCTGCAAGCAGACTGAAGATGAACTCTGCAGAAGTTATTCAAGTTATTAAACTTTGTTATTACAGAGAATACCTGAAAGTATCACGGTTCCACAAATATGGAAAGCGTGGAAATATCTGATTCATATTATCCTTTTAATTAATGTTTCACCTTCTCTTTGTCCCTTAGAATTTATTAATATTTAAACAAATATATCATATTTAATATACACATTTATATAAAAAAATTACATTCATGTAAAATTAATGAATAAAATATAATAATATTTAAATAGATATATTTCATATACAATATTTAATGTACATATTTGCATTGAAATAGTATGTTTAATATATTGTGTGTGTGTGACGGCAGAAGTTCAGAACGAGTCCTGCTTCACACATTTTGAGCTGGATGTTGCATAGTCAGTTTGGTTTCTGAAAAAATAAAGAAACACTTACTCCCCTGATGTGATTCTTCTAAACGTGTGATCTATATAACACACTTCCAGCCGTTTGTTCTGTGAATTTCACGTGTTTTATGGGAGGTAATTGTTTTAATGTGAATCTCATGCCTGGAGCCTCTCCGTCCCAAACTGCAGTTTAACCGCAACCTTATCAGACACAATTAGCTTTACCTTTACATTTCTTTCTGCCGCTCTTCTGCATGTCATTACTTCGACTGCCGTGGCCGCTTTTTTATAATTATTGACCATGACTTATTGTAATTAGTTTATTGATGCTGAATAGGTGGACTAGCGCCCGAGGCAGTTCTGCTTTCCCAGGATTCCCTGCCGTCGTTATCAGCACCTGCGCGATCAAACCGTGACAGCGCCTGTTGACAGAATAAATGCTTTGTCAGCAGAAGTACTTTGTTTTTTTTCTGGTTATTGTGTTATTACACGGCTGACATTCAACCAGAAGACACAGTCCCGCAGCGAGGGGTATCAATAACCCTGACAGACGTCTGTGAAGCCCAGCTCTGTGCCGTGATAACCGCCTCGCAGGGAGACATCATATTTCAGCGCAGAACTCGACATCCACGTGAACTCCAGAGGCTTTCGGGCCCAGTAATGAAACATCAGTCTTCCGGCTTTTATCCGTCCAGAAGTTCAGACTCGGTCATTATTTACTCGCGTTCCAAACACGAATATCTGTGGATCTACAACAGGAGTCATAGCTGCTATCTGCCATATGTGTGAGCAAAACACCTGCATTTACAGAGCATCCAGAAACCATTCACAGCGCTCCACCTTTTACACATTGCATTTATTAGGGGTTCAAGCACAAAGTGCTGAAACTCTATTGTAATTGTAAAGATTTGTAAAACTGACCCTGCAGACCAAACCGTGAGTGCTGGAGGCTTGAAACCTGGCCAGATGGTAGGCCTCAATTTGGGGAGAACCTATCAGAGTATGAGCCCGATTGGCCCATAGGTGGCGCTACAGCAACCAAAAGTACTAAATTGCTCATAACTCCTAGACCGCTTGACTTAGAATCAAATTTCGATTTAGGCAGCAAAACTTTTCTGCTTTGTCGAATTTTGTCGCAAACCTACTTTTGCGAACTAGTCCCTGTTTTTTCGCCCGATCGGTACCAGACCAGTCTAGGACAATTCTCTGGACTCTCTAGATCAATAATTATCAAAACAAAAGTTGAACTTTTGCATTTGGGTGGCTGTGACAGGGTCATTTAGAAAAGAGGCGTGACAAAATACACTCAAAAGCCTATAAATCCTAAAGGAAAACTCAGAACTTCATGAGAATTGATGAGCATATGTGGCATAACATGCCGAAGAAGCATGCAAAGTTTCATAGAGATTGGACCATAGGTGGCGCCATAACTGTCAAAAAGGTCTCATTCTTATTAGGGGTTCAAGCACAAAGTGCTGAAACCCTATTGTAATTGTAAGGATTTGTAAAACTGGCCAGATGGCCTCAATAAATCCTAAACGAAAACTCAGAACTTCACAAAAACTGGTGGGCACTGGGCATATGTGAGATAACACAGTAATCAAGCATGCAACATTTTATGGAGATCAGACCATAGGTGGCGCTATAACTATCAAAAAGCTTTGAAAATCATATATTTCATATGGTAAATTGCCTGTATTGGCTGTAAATGGTCTTTTCCATCTATAATGTCAGTGGTTAAATGCTTGCTAAATAAAACTTAATGTCTAAAGGCCTTAAATGCTTGAACCCCGCTAAATGCTGCTTGCAGCTTTAATTATATTAAAATCTGCTCTGACATGCACTGTTAACTGTGGGACCTTATACAGACAGGTGTGTGCCTTACCAAACCATGTCTAATCAGCTGAACTCACACAGGGGGACTCCAGTAGCAGAAGCATCTCGAGGACGACCCGGGAACCGGAGCTCTTCAGCTCAACTCTGAGTGTCATGGCAAACGCTGGGAATACTAATGCACTTGGGATTTTCTCATCACTTGCAAAGATTTCAAACAAACTTACTATATTTCACGTTGTCATTATGGGGTATTGTTTGTAACATTTTGAGGAAAATAATTAATTGAATCCATTTTGGAATAAGGCTGTAACATAACAACATGTGGACAAAGTGAAGCGCTGTGAATATATTCCGGATGCACTGTAAGTTGGGTTCAGTCACGGATAATCATGTGAACTACTTTCTTTTAGGTGTTTTTTGGCTGTAATTGTATCTGTCCTGTTTTTAGATGAATTGTAAGGAGTGTGTAACCCATGGAAATGATTGCATTTTGTATGTTAGGCTGAATCATGGCAAAGCAAGGGGGTTTTACGTGAGTTTGCAGTGCGAGTCGAATGAAATCCACAGACCTGAGGACATTTCCAGGACTCTTTTCATATATAATAAATATATCTCATACGTGGATGTGTGTGTGAACGCTCAGGTCTGTGTTTGCACTCAGCACTGAAGAGCTTTGGATCAGAGCGAGTTTCTCCTCAAACTCTGACACTAATGACACATAAACGGCTCCGAGACCATCATCTTATGGGATAAGTGTGTGTGTGTGTGTGTGTGGTTTTAAGAATTATTGAGTGCAGAGCTTTTGACTCTTAAAAAAAAGAGATTGATTCAGCAAAGAAGCTGTTCTTATCCAGAACCTTCTTTCACTGAACGAGGTTCTGGAGTTGCTTTTGCTTCTCTGGAGAGAAAGTCCTGGTCCATAGTTGATTTTCTACCAACAAAGAGAATAGAAAGTTATTCGCAGAACTTAATTTCCATGTTCAAAAAAAGATTTAAGTGCCCCTATTATGCTTTTTTGAATATTCCCTTTCATGCAGTGTTTAAAGCTGTTTGTGAATGTAAAATGACTGCACAGTTTCAAAGATCAAATTCTCCTAAAAGAAAGAAGTGATTCTGAAGTGAAACGAGTCGTCAGTAACTGTTCTCTGAGATTGAGACGGTGAAACCCTCGCCATCGTTACTGTTCGTATCACTGTGATCAAGAGCTGAGATTCAGATATGATAATGAGCGTTTGCTTTCTGACCAATCACAGCAGAGCAGCTCTCAGAGGGGCGGGGCTTAGAGAGACTGAATCTTCAGATGAACTGTTTCAGACACTGAGAGAAATGAGGTAATGTGAAATGTATATTATAATAAGAAAATTAAAGAAGCCTTTAAAATAGCATAATAAGGGCAGTATAAAAAAGTGCAACATCTGTGATCTGCGGATGATTATTAATTTCAGTTCTTCCATCAGTTTGTAAAAACGAACAAAGTAATTCACTTAATATAAAGGAACAAGACATTCTGGAAGGTTTAGCAGGAATGTGCACTATTTTTTAATGATGTACATTATTTGAACAGTAAAATGTGTCCTTGTATCTGTTAAAGGGGGAGGAACTCCTGGTTATGTGTTATAGATAATTCTCTGAGTCTGATGCATGTAAAGTGTTTTTGATTGATAGTTGCATCACATCCCTTTCTGGTGTGCTTGTATCATGTGCAATGCACTACTAGTCTGTGATTTTCCGACAGTGATTTTATGACATATTTCTATCAAGTCTCTGAAGATTTTTAGCATGGTAATGGATGTGGCAATGTTGATGTGTCTGGTCTTGTTGGAATAGATCTGTGAGTACAGGAACTTGCTACTTGCTACAGAAAGCTCATTGGCTGTAGATTTGACATGAACCAATCAGATTGTGCCAAGTAGTTAACGCTGTGAATATCATAAGGACAGAAGGGCAGCATAATGACAGAACTAGGCATATATATATATATATATATATTACTATGGCATCAGACTCTAAAACGTATTTGTGTTCTATCTTAAACCTTTATTTTTAAGAGTGTACAGCTCTAAACTCTGGGATCTGTTTGTTTCTATATCCGAGATGGAAAACGTTAGGATAATATTCAGATCAGTTTATGAGAGGAACGGTCAGAGATCAATGTGTGAACTGTTTTGTTAATGAATATGGGTTAGAAGCTCAAAAAATCAAAGAAATCCATTTTTATTTCACAAGCCTGTCCAAATTCAGGCCAAATTGCGTCATAAAATATATAACCTTGAAATAAGTACCTAAGCTGTACGATCCCCCGAACAGGCGCGTCAGATATATGGGCATTCCAGGTATCCATAAAAGGGGAATATTCAAATGAGGGAACATTAGAATATTAAATCTTGATTTATTTATGCGAGTGCCATTAGGGGTTATCATCTGGATCAGCAAACAATTTTTCAGGGCTTGATATTTTTATGTAGTAGCAGACACATTTAGCACCCAAAACATCCTGGCCGATTTCCACCCATAAAAATGGCAGCCAATATTACAAAGCAAATCCCTTCTGGGAAAATACCTGCGCGATGCCTGCATATAAATGATGTTGCATTGTACCTCTCTCGCTCTCTCTCACCTTATTACCGAATTACGGAGCGCTGCGAGAGAGGGGTGAGGTGGAAAGGTGATGATGGATTCCCTGTGGATGACACGGGAAAGCATTATGAAGCCCCCGTTTGTCAGGCCAACATTAAGGGCTAATTTTGAAAATCTAGCGTGCAGTCAATTTCCCCCGGCCCGAGGGCGAGAGGTGCGCTGACAGGAGGGCTAATTTCACCCTCCTTATTTACCTCTATGCATCATCTCTGAGCGCTCGCTGACACCCGACGCACGCTTTAAAAATGACACCACTGCCACCACACGCCCGGATATTAACCACGACATGTGTGTGTGTGTGTGTGTGCATCGAGAAGAAAAAGGTAAACCTGGCAAATCTATCATTTTAATAACAGCAAGCAAGGTTAATGTGGTTTACCTTCCACAGGGGGTGTATAAAGGGCCGTGATCTAGCAGCCGAAACACACAGATGTGGTTTTAAACACACGCGCTGCCCTGCGACACACTCGGCTGCTCTGATGGCTGTTTGTTGTGTAGCACGCAGCAGAAAAATCAAAGTCTTAATGCTATTGTGTGCCCGTAACCATCTGTCAAAGCCACACGGAGATGAGAGCGAGATTACCCAGAATAAACAGGAACGCCGGAGCGTCGGTGAGACCCCGGGGCGGAAAGACAAGACGGAGGAGAAGCGGCGAGGGAGAGAGCGGCTTCATGGAGGGACATCGTGATTCAGGGGCCGTCGTGTTCGTAACGCCACCCATATAACACACAGACACCATGATGATGATGATGATGATGATGCTGCCCGTATCTTCACGGGTAGGAACTCTTCCCACAGAAGCGTCCGCTGGATCCCGAGGCGTCGAGAGCGGATCCTGAGGTGGCGAATGCAGTGATTCACCGTGAAGTCTGGAGATTTCCCCTTTAAAGCCGCAGTCAGAGAGAGAGTCAGTCAGCAAACACACACTCTCTCAAAGCACTGCAGAAACTCCTCACACACTCGTCTCTAACTACCCGGGTCCCATGAGCCGCTTCTAGAGGTCATTCAAACACTCTAATGAAATCATAGAGCCGCCATAAACCTGATGTTCGGTGTTTAGCGCTCAGACATCAGAAGTCGAACCTCGAGCTGAGAGACCAAACGCTTGCATTCTCTCTTATTATGTTGTTTTGTTTGTTTCCAGCACGAATATCTAAACATCCTTAAATCACGACACATTCACTGGAGAAGGAGAATTATGTTAAGTTTTTTTTTTAATGAAAAATATAGTGGTAACACTTTACAATAATGTTCATTAGTTAATGTATTCACTAACATGAACTAACAAAGAGTAATATAATACAGTATTTATTAATCTTTGTTAATGTTAGTTAATAATAATCCAGCTGTTCATTGTGTGTTCATGTTAGTTCACAGTGCTTTAACTAATGTTAACAACCTTTGATTTTAATAACGTATTAGTAAATGTTGAAATTGATATCAACTAAGATTAATAAATACTGTAGAAGTATTGTTCAGTTCCTGTTAACTGAGGTAGTTAACTAATGAAGCTTATTATAGTATAGTGAAGTAATAAAGCCAATCCTGTGAAAAACGACTCAATGAAAGAAATATTCAATTAATACTGAGAATCATCAAAGCAACTCAATCAAATGACAAATGGGCTATTTTACCCAATTGTTGGTGTATTATTTGGCTAGAAACACACTTTAGCCTGAAACTCTGAAGCGTGGCACTGCACTGGAGTGTGTGTGGACAGATCCTCACAGAAACATGTGCATGGCCCTTTCACACATTAGTTATTATTCCGGCAGAGACATGAACATGTCAGTTGTATATGCAGTGCATTATGAGAAGTGTTTGTAAAGCACAGATCTCGCTTGTGTTGCTGGAATCATCTGTACTTCTGTATGTTGGCGTACAGTATCATCAGCTCAGCAACGAGCAAATGTCAAAGTCTAATGCGCTTAGTGTGCAGAATGAGGTCTGTACTTATGAAGACTGCAGCCTATATGAAGCCTCATGGTTAGTGTGTGTGTGTGTGTGTGTGTGTCTGTATATGAGGCACTTATGAAGACTGCAGCCAATATGAAGCCTCATGGTTAGTGTGTGTGTGTGTGTGTGTGTGTGTGTGTGTGTGTGTGTTTGTGTGTGTGTGACTCCTGTCAGGCTGAAAGCACTTCTTGTGTCGCTGCTCTCTCAGGTCATGTCTGAACTAAACCAGCATCAGTCAAACTCCGGCCTCTGCTCCTGCTCTCCGAGAACAACACCTCTCCTCCTCTCCTCTTCTCCTCTTTTCCTCTCCTCTCTCCTCCTCTCCTCTTCTCCTCTTCTCCTCCTCTCCTCTTCTCCTCTTCTCCTCTTCTCCTCTTTTCCTCTCCTCTCTCCTCCTCTCCTCTTCTCCTCTTCTCCTCTCCTCTCCTCTCCTCTCCTCTTCTCCTCTCCTCCTCTCCTCTCCTCTCCTCTTCTCCTCTTCTCCTCCTCTCCTCTTCTCCTCTTCTCCTCTTCTCCTCTTTTCCTCTCCTCTCTCCTCTTCTCCTCTTCTCCTCTTCTCCTCTTCTCCTCTCCTCTCCTCTTCTCCTCCTCTCCTCTTCTCCTCTCCTCTCTCTCCTCTTCTCCTCCTCCTCTCTCCTCTCCTCTCTCCTCTCCTCCTCTCCTCTTCTCCTCTCCTCCTCTCCTCTTCTCCTCCTCTCCTCTTCTCCTCCTCTCCTCTTCTCCTCTTCTCCTCTTCTCCTCCTCTCCTCTTCTCCTCTCTCCTCTTCTCCTCTCCTCCTCTCCTCCTCTCCTCTTCTCCTCTTCTCCTCCTCTCCTCTTCTCCTCTCCTCCTCTCCTCCTCTCCTCTTCTCCTCCTCTCCTCTTCTCCTCTTCTCCTCCTCTCCTCTTCTTCTCCTCTTCTCCTCTCCTCCTCTCCTCTTCTCCTCTCCTCCTCTCCTCCTCTCCTCTTCTCCTCTTCTCCACCTCTCCTCCTCTCCTCTTCTCCTCTTCTCCTCCTCTCCTCTCCTCCTCTCCTCCTCTCCTCTTCTCCTCTTCTCTTCTTCTCCTCTCCTCTTCTCTTCTCCTCTCCTCCTCTCCTCCTCTCCTCTTCTCCTCTCCTCCTCTCCTCTTCTCCTCTTCTCCTCCTCTCCTCTCCTCCTCTCCTCCTCTTCTCTTCTTCTCCTCTCCTCTTCTCCTCTTCTCCTCTCCTCCTCTCCTCCTCTCCTCTTCTCCTCTCCTCCTCTCCTCTTCTCCTCCTCTCCTCTCCTCCTCTCCTCCTCTCCTCTTCTCCTCTCCTCCTCTCCTCTTCTCCTCTTCTCCTCCTCTCCTCTTCTCCTCTTCTCCTCTTCTCTTCTTCTCCTCTCCTCTTCTCCTCTTCTCCTCTCCTCCTCTCCTCCTCTCCTCTTCTCCTCCTCTCCTCTTCTCCTCTTCTCCTCTTCTCTTCTTCTCCTCTCCTCTTCTCCTCTTCTCCTCTCCTCCTCTCCTCCTCTCCTCTTCTCCTCTCCTCCTCTCCTCTTCTCCTCTTCTCCTCCTCTCCTCTCCTCCTCTCCTCCTCTCCTCTTCTCCTCTCCTCCTCTCCTCTTCTCCTCTTCTCCTCCTCTCCTCTCCTCCTCTCCTCTTCTCCTCTTCTCCTCTCCTCCTCTCCTCTTCTCCTCTCCTCCTCTCCTCCTCTCCACCTCTCCTCCTCTCCTCTTCTCCTCTTCTCCTCCTCTCCTCTCCTCCTCTCCTCTTCTCCTCTCCTCCTCTCCTCCTCTCCTCTTCTCCTCTCCTCCTCTCCTCCTCTCCTCTTCTCCTCTCCTCCTCTCCTCCTCTCCTCTTCTCCTCTTCTCCTCCTCTCCTCTCCTCCTCTCCTCCTCTCCTCTTCTCCTCTTCTCCTCCTCTCCTCTTCTCCTCTTCTCCTCCTCTCCTCTCCTCCTCTCCTCCTCTCCTCTTCTCCTCTCCTCCTCTCCTCTTCTCCTCTCCTCCTCTCCTCTTCTCCTCTTCTCCTCTTCTCCTCCTCTCCTCTTCTCCTCTCTCCTCTTCTCCTCTTCTCCACCTCTCCTCTCTCCTCTTCTCCTCTTCTCCTCTTCTCCTCTTCTCCTCTTCTCCTCCTCTCCTCTCCTCCTCTCCTCCTCTCCTCCTCTCCTCTTCTCCTCTTCTCTTCTTCTCCTCTTCTCCTCTTCTCCACCTCTCCTCTCTCCTCTTCTCCACCTCTCCACTCTCCTCTTCTCCTCCTCTCCTCTTCTCCTCTTCTCTTCTTCTCCTCTTCTCCTCTTCTCCTCCTCTCCTGCGATCTGTCCGTCACTGAAGCGCTTGCATGCATCCTGAAACCTGATCTACAGTGTGGGAGAAGAACTAAAGGTCTCTATTGCATTTATTACAAAATTGAAAGCTGTGCTGGAAAGTCTGTTATCGGGTCAAACATGACCTTTTAAACTGCTGATGAGTCTCCTTCATTTACACAGCGCTTTAACTATAGAGTTTCACAGCAGCTTCACAGTGATAACAGGAGATTACAGTAACAGAGAGTGTTTAGGCTTTACAGCAGCTCTAGAATAAAGTTATTGTCCAGATAAAGTGAGTTTTGATTGATTCACTTCCGTTGTAAAGATCATTAGTGATTAACTTAGCGGCCGCTAACACGACACCGCTCTACTGAAGACAGAAACTGTAATGCGTTCTGGACGTTCATTCACGACTACAGTGTTTGGTCTCTCATTATACTATATTATCACCATATTTATGCTATATTTGAAGTTTTATGCCCCGTGTGAGCAAAGCCAGTAGTCCAATGCAATAACATTAACCAGCTTTTTTAGGGAAAAGAAGATCCAATCCGAGTGAAACTGATCAGAGCACAGTGTGCAAGAGTTACAGCAACTCAGTGTCGGCCCAGATCCGGCCCACATCTGGCAGGCAATACACACTTAAATACACTGTAAAAAAAAAAAAAAAAAAAAAAAAAACATTGTATGTGTTAATATGAGATATCGTGATTAAAAGCATTCCTGTCACGAGCCACTCACTCACAATATAACAACTCCTTGTTACATGTACTTACCATAGTAATAACAGTAAATTATGCATAATTACATAACTAACCCTCATCCAAATCATAATCCTACCTTAACCCTATTGTCAGTACATGTGTTAAATAATTAATATTACTCAGTACTTAAATCTATAACTACACTGTAACAATGACCTTAGAATAAGCACCACACTCACCCAAACACGCTGAGGTCACAGGTTCGACTCCCGAACTTTGGATAAAAGCTCCTGCCAAATGTAGAAAATCACCTTTCTAACTTATTCTGTTTAACATTATATATCTAATATTTCTTACATTAGCACAATAATACAGGGAGGAACAGTTCACATGCTCAGGAATGACATCAGTAACACATAAACAGAAGAAGTTGATCTCAGGAAAGTAGTCGGACAATCTAGACACTAGCTCAAATAATTAACAGTTCTGCAGAAACACACGCCTCACATGCGGACCTCTGACCACACACACATCTCTACTGTACATGCTATTTTTATTTGTTTTTGCAAACCGAGCTATGTGTTAAGATGATTATTGTTGAAGTGATCTTGAACTCGACACATTGTTTGAGCGACACGAGGTCAGCTCGACGGTACAGCGGCCCTTTAATTAGCTGTCCAGATCTGCTCATTATTACACTCGTTTTATATGATGTTCCATTGTAAACACTGGTTGGATTTGGAAACACACCTCTTGGGTACGACATAAAGCAGAATATTTAATCGTGCTCCTACAAATGAAAGGACATTTTTAAATGCGTTTTAACGAGTTTGCCAGTCCATAATTACTACATTATTTGATTATTACACATCATTCTTACGACGGATCGCAGAACTGAGAGGAGGATGATGATGAGGATGAGGATGATGATGATGACGGGGGAGACAGATTTGTTACCTTGACGACACATTTATTTATGGTTGTCTGAGATGATGACATGTGTTAATGTTTCATACCTGATGAGGGGGGGGGGAGTCTCCTGTTTCAGCCTCGGTTGACAATTAAGACCTGTGTGACTGTAGCCGGGGTT
>JARWKJ010000010.1:44883350-44913918 GCA_029959095.1 Rhinichthys osculus | reverse complement strand
GCATTACTCCAAACCTCGCAAGAGCATGTCGTCACACACACCGACTCAGTTGTTGCGAAGGAATCTGGCATTGAACAGCCTATAGACCTTTTAGCAACATTTGAGGAAATACTTCATTTTAGAGTGTCCTTGTTACATGTACTTACCATAGAAATAACAGTAAATTATGCATAATTACATGCAACTAAACCTCATCCTAATCATAATCCTACCTTAACCCTATTGTCAGTACATGTAGTTGCTTAATATTACTCAGTACTTAAATATATAATTACACTGTAACAAAGACACCTTAAAATTAAGTGTAACCAAATTTGAATGGTAGAATAATTAGGAAACACAAAACAATTCATGAAAAAATATTAAAGTTAACATATATTGTATAAATATATAACATTGTAAACCCATGTGACAATCTGCCCCAAGATGAATTCAAAACTTCAGTTCAATTCACATGTATTTGATTAGCGCTTTTCACAACACACACCATGCAGCGTTACAGCACGAGTCCACATTACAGTTCACAGAGATCTGATATCAGAGACTGTCTAAGTTATGCAGTTCAGAAATGTACAAATCACAGTTAGATAAAAATGTATTAAACAATGTAATAGTTTAAATGTTTCAGTTCAAATCTAACTTCCTTATACTATAGTGGCGCTTAATGTTTGAAATGTATGTCAGTGTGGCTTTATCATGCTGTGATTAAAAAACATTTACATTCCTGGTTATTAATATATACGTGTGTACAGCTTCTCTGTGTGACAACTAGCCCCAGTCCCACATACACCACCAACAGGAGGGAGATGATGTGACAGATATCTTTAAAATGATTAATTACCATTGCAGAAAATGATGTCTAACCCGCTGAACGAGGATTCTGGTGCGCAGCCGGCAGAAAAACACACTAAAGTTGGTAAACCACAGAATTTAAACTTATTAAATGGCAGAAATCCAGAAAGATGAGTAGAAACCTCTCAGTGGAGCGCAAAATACAAACTAAAGGAAAACTCCAGAGGAGAAAGCTGTATAAATATAAATATATAAATAAGTTGTTCATTGGAAATATGACAAACATGAACAGAAGAGGAATCATTGGGATATTGTGATCAAAGACTGACTCGTATAATCTCTCAAAATGGTGATTTTATAATTTTCTCTAATATATGAACTACGATCTTCTACATATTGGGAATTACCCATTTCATCCTTTCATTAAAAACCCAGATGTAACGGCAGATTATGTGGAAATAAATAAGGGTTGTGTAAAGAAAGACACGTCTGCGCACATATATACTCAAACGCTCATATCTATAGACTAAACTCTACGCGTGTGCGCCGTCAGCGCTCTCACAGACTCACGTTTCTGAAGTTTACACGGAGATGATCACGCTTTTCTAACAAAATTCAAAACTTGCACCTTGGATCCTGTTTCAGAGTGTGTGTTCTCGAGCTCAGAGTGTGTGTTCTCGAGCTCAAACACTGCTGTGTGTGAATGAACATCCAGAACGCATTGCAGTTTCTGTCTTCTGTAGAGCGGTGTCGTGTTAGCGGCCGCTAAGTTAATCACTAATGATCTTTACAACGGAAGTGAATCAATCAAAACTAACTTTATCTGGACAATAACTTTATTCTAGAGCTGCTGTAAAGCCTAAACACTCTCTGTGACTGTAATCTCCTGTTATCACTGTAAAGCTGCTGTGAAACTCTATATAGTTAAAGCGCTGTATAAATGAAGGGGACTCGACTTGACTACAGTATATGGATTCAGTCATTATGAGCCTATTAGCAGGTCTAAATGACTTCTGCCATTACCCTTCCCTCACAGCTCCTGCCACGAGCGATGAAGACTCCCACGCCTTTGGATGTTTTGGGGGATTTCTACTAGCAGAAAGTTGGAGTGCGCTCATCCTCTTAAGACCAAGTGTCTGTGTGAAGTCAGAAAACATCAATGGGGAGTTCAAGAATCTTCAGGACTGTGAAGTCAAAACCCGCTCATAGTACGGCAGCGTCGTCCAATCAAAAGACTTGAATTCTATTTGTTTCGTTTCAAGGGATCGTGATGAAGGTCTTCTTCAAGACGCCATTGAAGTGGACGGATCGGGGAAAGCGCGCTTTCATGACAATGTCTTCGGCGGGACTTGTGCACGCGGGCAGGTGCGCGAGCCGCACGCACCGAGTCTGTTTCAAATGGAGGACGAGAAAGAAGAATTTTAGAGGAGATTGAAATAATGGCCCTCAGCTTTTAAAGGGAAGAGCTCATTTTAGGTTAATACGGTAAGCCTGTTGGACCCAATTACTGAAGGTGCTTTCCCATTGTCATCGGGTATTTCTCCTTGAGCAGATTAGCCGTCAGCACAAAAACTCACAGGATCCAGGATTTGGTTCTTTCCTCTGATCTGGCTAAAATGAAGCACTTTCCAGAGAAAGAGGAGCAAACCGACCCGTGCGGAGTCTCATTAGAGCTCGCAGACCCAGAGCTGTTGCATAACAGACATAGTGTTTCCATCCACCGACTTTTATGCATATTTTGGGATATCGCATAAAAATACACTGGATGGAAACGCCAAGATGCATTTAAAAACGTATGAGCTCAATCGAGGCGGAAACATTTTTTTATCCGATAAGAAGATAACAATGGAAACACATTTACCGAATAAATCCTTTATGCGCAACAACAAACCCATGTGACTTTGCTTCTGGGAGGCTGTGATTGGATTACTGGACTAACCAGCGGACCAATGGCATCGCAGCGTCTCTAATGTTGGTTTGGTCAAACTGGTTTCATTCGCGACTCATTCATGATGGGCAAAAACTTACATTTTTATCACAGATATTTTGCACCAGTTTCCCAGGACGTGATGGTTTCGTTCTCTTGAACACATCGGATGGAAACGCTGCTTTATTTGTCAATGTTTTTTACAATATTCCAATTTTGTGCATATGTAAAATTCACAACTTTGCATTGAAACACAGCTAATGTAATGTTTGAATCCTCACCGAACTATAGATACAAAAAAACTAATTAATTAAGAATATATGTAATGTCATCAGGGTCATATGTTCTGTAATTGTGTGTAGTTTTGAGGAGGATGATGGCACACGCTGCCCATGTTGGCATCCGTATAATCTGACTACAATCTATGACCTTTAACTCCAACAACTAAAGACACTAAAGGGTTTCCCCATCCCTTTTAAAACTTGATGAGTCTATGTATCCTTGAATGTTATTATTTGCATTTGACATTGTTTGTTTTTTCTTGCATCCCACCAGTGTTGATGCGCTGATCTAAAACACCAGGAGACCCGCTGGGACTGAGTGATTGGACTGATGTAGTCGATTCTTTGAGATATAAATGAGTCCTATTTGTGTTCTGGAAAGCATCCATACCTTTCCTTGCAGGTTTGTGGTCCCCCCCCTCTCTCTCTCCCCCCCCCCCCCCCTCTCTCTCTCTCTCTCTCTCTCTCTCCCCCCCCCCCCCCCACCCTCTCTCTCTCTCTCTCTCTCTCTCTCTCTCCCCCCCCCCCCTCTCTCTCTCTCTCTCTCTCTCCCCCCCCTCTCTCTCTCCCCCCCCCCCCCTCTCTCTCTCTCTCTCTCTCTTTCTCTCTCTCTCTCCCCCCCCCCCCCCCCCCCTCTCTCTCTCTCTCTCTATCTCTCTCTCTCCCCCCCCCCCTCTCTCTCCCCCCCCCCCCCCCTCTGTTTTCCCCTGCGCTCAGCACTTCTGCGAGCCGTCACCTACCCCGACCGCAACACATTTCTCTTTGTTACCGTCTCCGCCGCGCTCTCCGCCCCTCCTTTCTCCACAAACTGCCTGGAGTGTGCATCGTTCACGGGTCATTACTTTTCAAAGAAATTTAAGCACGGAATGCC
The DNA here is from genome assembly GCA_029959095.1 of Rhinichthys osculus. Lineage (NCBI taxonomy): Eukaryota > Metazoa > Chordata > Actinopteri > Cypriniformes > Leuciscidae > Rhinichthys > Rhinichthys osculus. The sequence goes on along the minus strand of JARWKJ010000010.1, from coordinate 44,910,047 downwards.
ATTTAATTTTTCCGAATGTATTCCGTCATTAGAGATCTTAGCTGTCAGAGTGATACCATTTTTGGTGTGATGTGTTTGTTGCCTCATTTCTTTTAATTTTACCTCCATTAGCTTAATTCTTTTTTAATATTTCCATCTAACGAACTTTACAGTTCATTTTGTTTGAGTGTGTGCTAAGCGAGTTTTATGAAGCAGGCAGTTGGCTTTTCCCATTTGTGGGGCGGCAGCGAATGCGCCCGGTGCTTCTGTCAGCTTATTTTTGGCACCTTAGCTTGCGGTTCTGCTTCTGTGCCTTGATTATACAAGCAAACAACTGCATGAAGTTCATTAAAAATAAGCAGCAGCTAATTAACCTGAACTTCAGACAAACCGCCACTGTCATCCAAGATCAGTTTGGACCATATTGAATTGTTAAAGATTTGCACTCCCCCCCCCCCCCCCCCCCCACACACACACACACACGCACGCGTTTGCAAACTCTTTGTCTTGATGTCTTCACTGAAGCCCTGAACGCTAGCAGTGTGGGCAGCGCTGATTAGCTTAGCTGGGCATGCTAGCGGCACTTTTCCCCCGCCGTGTTTATCTCTGTTGTGCTGATGGGCCGCTGCGGTGTAATGGTGTGTTCAAGCGTCTCGGCCTCATAAAGGTTGTTTTGTACCCTTCTGTTGAGAGGTATCGACATTTACATACCGCATGTTTGACATTTCTCCCGGGCCTCGGCGTCCATCTCGACTCACCGAACGAGAGCCTGCATTTGATGTGGCCTTGACTCGCCAATGAAGTCTATCTAAAACGCTCCGGTGTTTACCCAGAGGTCGAGAGATACTCCATTAGCCAAACCCTCAAGCCTTTTGTTCATGTAATTTGCTTAATTACTTCATATCAGCAGACATTGGAGATATGTTTCAACGTTCAGATCCTCGGGGAGCGCTCTGTCCATATTTATTTTATTATCTATCTTTCGTTATCATATTTTAACCATTCTCCATCTCACGTGTCCGGCAGTATTAGCAGAGAGAGAGAGAGAGAGAAATGGAGGGAAAGGAATTAGCGGAGACTGAATTAAAATGTCCCCCAAAACAGCAGTGATCAGAGCAAGCAGGTGATAGAACACATAGACAAACACACACACACACACACACACACACATGTGGGGCGAGTGAGAGAGGGAAATAGAGAAGGCCGTTGGGGAGACGGCAGCAGAGTCAAGCTATTGGATTACTGTCCCCAGTGAATCACTCCTCAACAATCTCTCTCTCTCTGGTTAATTACTGGGATTTGGGGTTGTTCCTCCACGGGGCTTGTGACTGTGTTTGTCTGCAGGGTGGGTTTAGGGAGGTCTCGACACACTCCTCTCACTCCTGTATGATCTCTGTCTCCCTTATATTCCTTCTGAGACTGTTCGGGGTCGTAGGGCCAAACTCAGATTGAATTCTCTTCACCTGGAGTCAAAAGTACACACACACACACACACACACACACACACACACACAGTAGGACTGTTCACAGACTGTTTGATGTGTACTAGAGTCAGTGTGAACATGTTTAGATCAGGGTTACTCTTTAGATAGTAGACTAATATTTAGATAGTCTACTTATAGTCTTGTAGATAGTCTTGTTTTCCTTAGCCTTCGTTTTGAGTTGAGTTTTGATATGGACTTCTCTATTGTGTTTGTTTTTTGTATATTTGTTTATTTGTTTGTGTATCCGGACATGGTTGTGGTCTGTGGTTGTTTTTGAATGTGCTAAACAAATCAATTTGAACTTGAACTTGAACTATTTGTACATTTGCAACATGTCAGCTAACTCTCATTGGAGTATTAGTAGACTGTACTAGACTGTTAGTTTAGGGTTTAGGAAGTAGAATAAGTTGACATGTAGTTGCAAAGTTACTCATAGTCAGTAGAATGTCCGAAGTGGATCTTTGAAATAAAGTTTAACCTCGAACAGTCCATCAGGAAGTTGTGTTATAGGTTCCTGCTATACAACTAGTCGTTGACTTCATCCAGAAACACTCACGTCACACACACTCAAATAACACATATTCAGAAACCCCATTCAATCAAAACACTACCCAAATAATACCCATCCAAGCCACACCCACTCGAACCCCCCTTAAACCCCATCCAATCGAAACACAACCGAGATCACACATAAACACTCGTACAGCCAGACCCACTCAAGCCTCACCCACACATATAGTTCTCACCCACACCCAAAACATTACCCAGACCACACCCACCCACATAAACACACCTCAAACCACACCCACTCAAATAAACACACCTCAAACCACACCCACTCAAATAAACACACCTCAAACCACACCCACCCAAATAAACACACCTCAAACCACACTCACCCAAATAAACACACCTCAAACCACACCCACCCAAATAAACACACCTCAAACCACACCCACCCACATAAACACACCTCAAACCACACCCATCCAAGCTCCACCCACATAAACACAACTCAATCCACGCTCATTTAAATACTGACCAGACCACACCCATTTATATACATTTTAAACCACACCCATTCAAAACTTAGAATACAAAGGGTGCTTCTCATTTCTCAATCCTTGTTTTCTTCCCGATCCTAGCTCAGGACTCCCACGAAGCTTTCTCGCTCCTCATTCCTCGCCTCCTCACGGTGCAATTAGAGAATTGAGATGTCCTTCAAGATGGCTGAGAATGATCAGTTTCCGGGTCACGAGCTTGAGGACGTAGAGGCAAGGAAACGAGGAAGAGGAATTGAGAACCCAAAGTCATAGATCGAACATCATTTCCTCCAGCAGTGCTCCTCTTATTTACAGGCCCATGGTGAGCATATTTAGCTGGCGCACAGTTGGATCTGTATTGTGTTTTGTTTAATTTCAAGGTGCTTCACACAAACACTCAGTCACTGTGACACGCGTCACATCTTAAGTAATGCGAGATGCCAATAAAGTAACGTTATTATGCGTTACAGCCCAGGTTGTAAATTATGATGAAATTTCACATCTCCTCCCGTTAATGCAGACGTATATTGAGCTAATTCAAGACAGAATAAAAATGACTGTTATTATCTTCGAATAAAAGTTGGGCAGACGCTATGTGAGACATCTCATAATTATCAGGACCCTCATATCCATTTAACCGGCGCTGATATGAAGGAAAGCAGCCGCTGAATGACAGTGAGTTCATTTAGAAAGACCATCAGCTAAATGACACTCATGCGACGATCAGTAACCTGCCAGCGTGTCCCCGCGGAGAGATGACAGGTGCTCGTCTGGAACATTATAGCACGCGCTAGGACGCACGTGTGCTTAACAGGAGCGGTGTGATCGTAATGGCTCCTCGTCTTCAATGCATAATATCACTTAGCGTAATATCGATAATAATAGTGAGATTTCAGAGCTGGTTTGGGGAGGCTTTTGCCGTTATGAATTCTCAAATTCTACAATAATGGTGGATTTTCAGAGTTCATTTACAAGTTCTTCTGCCACAGAGGAATGAGTGTTATGCTATTAGATATTATTTCTGCTCTACAGTGTTTGGTGCTATACAAACATTCGGTACTGAATGAATCTAGTCATGTATTTGAGTTCTTTGTGAGGCGGCTATAGAGCGATACATCTAAAGTAACTACAAGTTAGTGTGATTTTAGCTTTATTTCATTTAATTATTTATTTAAACTGTGTATAATTACCAAGTTCACCAAACAGAGAAACTTAGCAGTGACAGAAGAAACTCCCATGAAGCATTGCAAATAAGGTAATTGAGTTTCCCTACATGATTTTAATTAAATATTGGCACGATCTGTCTGACGTTGGGTGTCGTGGGGAATCGTAAATGAAATGGGCGTCGGGACGCAAGAATCGATCGTTTTATCTCATATAGTGTGTCATAGTTGACGACAACCGACGCCACATCTTTAATGCTTCACAACGTCACGGCAATCGTTTGCGATTGCTCACCCTGTTCCGGGGGTTCCCTCTTGTACGTTTGCGATTGCTCACCCGGTTCTGGGGGTTCCCCCTTGTACGTTTGCGATTGCTCACCCGGTTCTGGGGGTTCCCCCTTGTACGTTTGCGATTGCTCACCCTGTTCCGGGGGTTCCCCCTTGTACGTTTGCGATTGCTCACCCGGTTCTGGGGGTTCCCCCTTGGTCCGTTTGCAATTGCTTACCCGGTTCCGGGGGTTCCCCCTTGGTCCGTTTGCAACTGCTCACCGGGTTCAGAGGGTTCCCCCTTGGACGTTTGCGATTGCTCACCCGGTTCTGGGGGTTCCCCCTTGTACGTTTGCGATTGCTCACCCGGTTCTGGGGGTTCCCCCTTGTACGTTTGCGATTGCTACCCCGGTTCTGGGGGTTCCCCTTTGTACGTTTGCGATTGCTCACTCTGTTCCGGGGGTTCCCACTTGTACGTTTGCGATTGCTCACCCGGTTCTGGGGGTTCCCCCTTGTACGTTTGCGATTGCTCACCCGGTTCTGGGGGTCCCCCCTTGTCCGTTTGCGATTGCTCACCCTGTTCCGGGGGTTCCCACTTGTACGTTTGCGATTGCTCACCCGGTTCTGGGGGTTCCCCCTTGTACGTTTGCGATTGCTCACCCGGTTCTGGGGGTTCCCCCTTGTACGTTTGCGATTGCTCACCCTGTTCCGGGGGTTCCCCCTTGTACGTTTGCGATTGCTCACCCGGTTCTGGGGGTTCCCCCTTGGTCCGTTTGCAATTGCTTACCCGGTTCCAGGGGTTCCCCCATGGTCTGTTTGTGACTGCTCACCCGGTTCAGAGGGTTCCCCCTTGTACGTTTGCGATTGCTCACCAAGTTCCGGGGGTTCCCCCTTGTACACTTGCGATTGCTCACCAAGTTCTGGGGGTTCCCCCTTGGTCCGTTTGCGATTGCTCACCCAGTTCCGCGGGTTCCCCCATGGTCTGTTTGTGATTGCTCACCCGGTTCCGGGGGTTCCCCCTTGTACGTTTGCGATTGCTCACCAAGTTCCGGGGGTTCCCCCTTGTACACTTGCGATTGCTCACCAAGTTCTGGGGGTTCCCCCTTGGTCCGTTTGCGATTGCTCACCCGGTTCCGGGGGTTCCCCCTTGTCCTTTTACAATTTCTCACCTGGTTCTGGGGGTTCCCCCTTGTACGTTTGCGATTGCTCACCCGGTTCTGGGGGTTCCCCCTTGTCCGTTTGCGATTGCTCACCCAGTTCCACATGTTCCCCCTTGGTCCGTTTGCGATTGCTCACCCGGTTCTGGGGGTTCCCCCTTGTCCTTTTACAATTTCTCACCTGGTTCTGGGGGTTCCCCCTTGTCCTTTTACAATTTCTCACCTGGTTCTGGGGGTTCCCCCTTGTTCGTTTGCGATTTCTCACCCGGTTCTGTGGGTTCCCCCTTGGTCCGTTTACAATTGGTCACCCTGTTCCGGGGGTTCCCCCATGGTCAGTTTGCAATTGCTTACCCGGTTCCGGGGGTTCCCCCATGGTCCGTTTGCAATTGCTTACCCGGTTCTGGGGGTTCCCCCTTGGTCCGTTTGCGATTGCTCACCCGGTTCCGAGGGTTCCCTCTTGTCCTTTTACAGTTTCTCACCCAGTTCTTGGGGTTCCCCTTTGGTCCGTTTGCGATTGCTCACCCGGTTCTGGGGGTTCCCCCTTGGTCCGTTTGCAATTGCTCACCCGGTTGTGGGGGTTCGCCCTTGGTCCGTTTGCAATTGCTTTCCGGGGGATTCCACCTTGGACGTTTGCGATTGTTTGCGATTGTTTTCCGGGGATTCCCCGTTGTCTGTTTGCGGTTATTTTCCAGGGGGCCCCTAAAGCATGGGGTCCAGTGCCGTTGCACCAGTTGCACCTCCCTAAGGATGGCCTTGGTACCACCTGACCACTGCAGATTAATTTAGGCGTTGATAGTGTTGCCATAGGCATGCATAATTCCCAGGACGTTAACACGTGGCTTCACGTCATCACGAACATCACATGTTGTCATCTCAAAATTACAGTAATTAAGACATGGTGTGAACCATCAATCATAAACGGTTTTCTCAGTTCCAGTGTTGACATAGTTACTGCATTCAATCTTCATAGTGTAAAAGCTTTACAGTGCTGAATTACTAACAAAATACACAGAGATATACAGTATATCCCAAGGCAAGAGCAGAGTAACATAACTAAACATTTAAAATGTTGTTCTTGTAGCTCAGCTGTCAGAGCATGACGCTGGCAGTGGCAAGGTTGTGGGTTCGATTCCCAGCGATCGCATATACTGATAAATGTGGCATATGCTTTCTTCAACACACTGTAAGACGCTTTGCATAAAGCATCCAGCAAATACATAAGCTTGAGTTTCTCATAGAGAAAAGTGAGAGTGAGATGTTTAAAAAAGACGTATAATTTGGAGGGTGTCTGGCAGTACAGTATGACGCCGTATAAACCCTAAACATGTTGTTTTAATAATACAATAACGTGTGCATTACAATAAGCAATTTTAATTCCATCTGCTAAGTATGACAACATTAGCATATCCATTTAATTAGCAGCGCGCGTTAAAGTCGTCCCGCGTTAATCACCTTCCTGAATGTGCCTCTGTCTCTCTCACGGCAACTTTCTCTTTTATTTTTATCTAACGAGATGTTTTTCTCTCTTCTGATGCAGAATAAAGGTGTTTGTTATGATGGTTATATTTCTGTTCTCAGTTCAGTAATCATCCGCGCTGTCTCTGCATGAACAGTGATTTCACTAAACAAAATCATCGGCTAAATCTATTCAAACACTCACATTAATGGGCTGGATTTGAATGGATTTTCATATTAAGGCTCATAGATTCTGTCAGCAATTTATTAATTGCAACAGAGGCATCATTGTTTGCCATTTTGACACCGGCTCAATTAGAGCACTATTTAGAGTTAATTAGATTATTCTGAAAGAAATGAGATTTATTGTCCGAAAAGAAACAACATGAAAGTTCATCTTACAAAAGAGCGGCAGTGTTTCTCGCAATAAAATCCCATCGCGCGCTCTTCATATTTCTTTCTGTCTGTTTCTCTCTCTCTCACACACACACACACACACACGTCTCTTATCTTTAGTATAAATGCATGTGAAATGAATACGGCTCTTGAAAATGGAAGCTGCTTCACTTCAGTAAATGTGTCTTTAGAGATGAATGACAATCTTATTTGATGCCTCTTTGGAGGAGTGGAAACTTCTCATTTAAGTCTTTAATGCAGGGAAAAGTGAATGCAATGTTCTTTTTCTACATTCTTTTGTGCTAAATAATAGCAGAAGTTTCTGGGGGATGTTATTCATCTTTGCAAGTATTTGTACCTGAAATGTACACATATATGTTAGTGCATTTGGATAGACACTGAAACAATATCAACACAGCATCTAAAATACATTTGTGACAGAAATAAACTTGTATAATGTTAAATGAGGTAAATCTGGTTAATACCAATATATTATTTTATGCATCTTATTTGGCATACGTACAATAAAAACCAGCCTATGAAACAAACCCTCAACGAACTTCATTTGTACGTCTATAAATGTTTTTTTTTTTTTTATGTAAATATAGCAGGCAATATCCTCCAAACGTGTGCTTGCACGAGACTTAATGAATATATACTAATGAGATCATGTGTAAATGTCTGTTTAGTGTGAAGATGTACGTGTGTAAAGTCTCCTGGTTAAACAGAGACGAGGCTTTCACCTCTCAACCCATTAACGGCGAAGCTTCACCTGAAACACGCGCTTCTCCTGCAGTTTATTCAATAATACATGAGCAGTCATGAATTATTCCTCCTGCCGGATTACAGGTTATTAGGACTAAAAGACAGGCGTGTTTTGCAGGGAATTAGTGATGTGTGTTTGGTTTAAAAGGGTAAAAAGAGCTTGTCCTGAAAGCAGCGAGCGATCAAACTTTGATGTGAAATATCACCGCAGGTCTTTCGCTTCGCCGTAACATTCGCTCAGATCTCTTCTGGGTCCTTCCGTGGAGTTTTAAATGGTTATTGCTGTGATAAACTCATGCACCACACTCATACTGTATTTCTTTTGTGAATTGTGCTTTTTCTACATGAGCTGTATATACAGTGCCTGTTCCTGCACCAGTAACGTGTAGAGCAGAATGTTCCGGGCTTTACAGAGGCGACCCAAAACTACTTCTCGGGGTCACGAGTCACGACCCACTGGGGGAAAAGAGATTACATGCTTTTAAATAATTAAAAGTGACATTGACATTAAAGACGTATAACATTAAACACATCTGTGTCCACAAACAGAAGAACGACTCCATCTCTCTCTCTGCCGTCTCTCACTCGTTAGATTCCTCTCGTTTTTCTCCATCAAATGAGTGACACACTTTTCCACAGGCCCTGTTCGTCTCATCCTGAGCCATTCCTCATTTCTACACTTCTGTGTTTTTCCTTTGGATTCTCACCGGCCTCAAACCCAGAGGAGTCGCAGAAGTGCTCGCCGCCGCCGAGAGAGCCTGTTTTACATTAAAAATGCTTTTGAGCTGAGGTAACATCATGCTTTAATAATGTACAACACCAGACTGCACGGAGCAAAATACATTTTTAATTACTAAAGTGACTAATATCTAAGGTTCTGCTTTGAGGTTTTAGTTTCATTAAATATTCACGTGTTATTTTTAATTCAAACTCATGGATGTGAGCCACACACCTGGAGATAGTTGTGCACACACACGCGAGCAGACACACACACACGGAGGATCTCAGCTAAACACACGAGTGACGTGTTCTACCTGTGGAAGTCGTGTTCACCTGAGCCGTCTGAGAGGAAGATTAAACACACTTAGCCTCTCTCCTGGGCTGATTAGCGTAACGTGAACTCCTGCTTTTGTGGGGGACGGGATTAGACACGGAAACTCTCGCTGTAGGGCAGATTAGAGATGTGAATCCCAGACCTGTGCGACTCGAACGTGTTCCACTGGAAACGGGAGACCACAGACATTCAGTTCCCCTGCTCTTTAGTAGTTTAGATCTTAAACATGCGCGCGTTCGACCCAAGCGCATGTAGCATCCTAGCACTGCGCAATCCGTTGGGAAATTCGTGTTTGCATGCTTATTTGTGTCCTATTGATCAGATTAATTCAGGTCTACAACTACTTTAAGCCCGATTGAAATTGAATTCGGATTGAGCTTAAAAGCGGCGGTGTTTTTTAGTCAGACTGAGCATCGATCGCATCACTGAAGGCTGCATGTAAACGTAGCAGTTCTACTTTATTATAATTCTTCAGAAGTTACGAGATTTAGTTTTATTCACTGGATATTTTGGCTGCTGCTCTCAAATCATCATTCATTCATTAGATCAAATGCGAGAATGTGACGTGTGCGCAAACATTTAAGCGCAATTTCTCAGAATTGACATTTTTAAATGAGATAAAGTATAGTTACAGTGTAAATGTTCCTATGATGTTCTTCAGTCTCGTTTCAAACATTCAAGATACACTTACTGGAGACACAAAATGACTGAGGATAACAAGTCTTGTTTTATTACAAATGTGTCAAAATTAAAATAAAATTGGGGTCAGAAAAACTAGATTATTTTTCTGACCCCTTTGGCAGATATTTTTAATTGTTATGCAATAACACATTTAAATATCACACTTTTTTTTCTTATCTTCAGTGATTTTGCTTATCCAGTAAATGTATCTTGATTTAAGAATGTTTAGATATTTGTACTGGAAAACAAGACAAAAATACTAAGTGAGAAAAACTTTTTTTGTTGTGTGTATATATTCATGTCAGTCACTCATTGCATCATTAGCATCATTTCTACACACCTTTCCTCCTGAATTCAAGTCAATTCCTTTTAATACAGAAGAAATAATAGTAACTCTTTACAATAAGATCCCATTTGTTAATATTAGCTAATGCATTAACTAACAACAAGCAATACATTCGGTACAGTACTTATTAATCTTTGTTAGAGTTGGTAAATAATAACAACAGCTCATGTCTAATATTAACAGATACAACTTTTGAATGTTGAAATTAACATTATGTAAGATTGATAAGTATTTGTCATTGTCAGATCCAGTGGCGTAGGTTTGATTTTGAAATTGGTGGGGACGGGGACAGCAATATATAAACATATTTTAAGGTTTGATCGAAATTATTGCTAGGGATATATCAGTGTCACTGGATATTAGTAGGGACACGTCCCTAGCGTCCCTACTAAATTCTACGCCCCAACTATCAACTATAACAAAACGCGGGATCAGATTAAACGAGGGATCTGATTAACCTCTTAACCTGTCATTTGCCATTGCATGTTTAAAACAATAATATCTTAGTAAAATCCTAAAGTAATATTGCCAAGCTATATATCATTTGAAAGCTTAAAATCTCTAGTTTTCATATTTGGTGGCTGTTATCTAAAATAAATTACAGAGGAGCAGAAATTTATCAATTTGCAACAAGAATATTTCATATTCATTAGGAGTATTTAGGCCTTTATTTTGAAATAACAATAAACATGACAAATCATGAAAGATTGGTAGAAACCTCAGTTTGTTTTCATGCCATGAGTTCAAAAGATAACACCAATTCCATTTTATGAGAAAAAAAGGTCTGAAAATGTTTTAAATATAAAGAAAAATGTATGGATTCTCGATTTGTGATGCGGCTGCGAGCTATAACGCTATCACGTAGTCTTTATGCATTTATTAGAGGTTTGATTCAAATCAAATACTGCCAAACCACCCATACTACTTCTGAATAGGATGTCTACTTCATAAATTGTATGAAAATTATGGAAATACATGGTTCAGATCACTCAAAACATATGAAAATGGAGGCGCCCTTATATGGGCAGTAATGGAGTCTGTTGTTCACCTAGTGAAAAAGTTGGGTACTGCGCCCGAATAAAATCTTACTGAAAGCTCATTTTTTGAGATATCAACCTAAAATTTGGAATACAACTTGTTCAGATTTTTGTCTTTAATTTTCCTGCAGTTTTAGAGTAAAATATATTTTGTAATATATATATTTTATATAAAATATTAATCATTATATTTTTACATTACACAATTTCATAAACTCAAACTTATAAAACTTTTTTTCTGTTTCATTTTTTATCATTTCTAGACTTCTACAATAATCTGGAAAATGTCTTCTTTAAAACAAGACCAGCCATAGGTCTATATTCCAAAGCATTCCTGAATTACAACCATTTAAGTTTGGATAGTGATTTTTATGTCTATGTGTAACAGGGTTGAAAAAAAATGTTACTATAAATGTTATGTCTTTCACCAAAATTACTGTTTTGTTTTATTTAATAACTGTTTGGTGACCCCTTGTGGCGGCATGAGTAATTAGTGGACATTTGCCCTTTCACCTGTGAGACCACACCCCCACCTCCAGCAGAGAAGTTTATCGATGCTGAAGATGGTGGTAGGTAAAATGTGCTCCGGGGAAATTAGTGTTTTTGTTACTAAATAGTTGTTAATTTCACAAATAATATTAAGAATGTAGTTCGTGGATGTTATGTAACAATATGTAAAATGATGTTGATTCTATGTGACGAACTTTGTGAAGTTTAGATGCAATTTTCTAAACGTGCGTTGCATGGCTGACGCCATCTTTTCAAAAGCAGATGAATCTTATCTTTGTTTGCTTTTGTAGATGCATGTATGTGTGAATGCCTACTGTCGCCAGAGGACATATATTTTTCCTTGTGTTACAGGTATGTTTTTATGTTTGATTCTTGAGTTAAAACTGTTCTATTGAGACAAATGTGCGCTGCGTCGCATTCTGATGTTTAAAACAGCAGCAGAGAAGTTTATCGATGCTGAAGATGGTGATGCATGTATGTGTGAATGCCTACTGTCGCCAGAGGACATATATTTTTCCTTGTGTTACAGTAAACAACGCATGAAACGCAGTTCTCCGTGTCCGTCTATGATTTGAGTGCTGTCGGATAAGAAGCGTTACACTGGTGCCGTGACTCGTCGCATCGTGAGGATCTGCACGACGCAGATCGCCGTGTGGTTGCTGAATCTCCATGTGCTTCATATTTTCATCACGGAATTGAAAGAACTGGATAAATAGTGGACTGGTTGGTTGTTCCTTTTGCATTATTACTGGTACTTAACAAAACAAGTGGAACACTTGGTGAACTTTGGACTCAATTCGCCATTTTATGTTTTTGTAATCTAATTACATCTGTTTATGCAAGTTTATTTTTCGTTTTGTGTACTTGCAATTGAATTATTTTATTTATTTATTTTTATTTTATTTCTTTATCCCCACCTCCCATTCACTTTGAATTAATGGCTGAGAAATTTCCCTCAGATCATGATGCTACAAGCCCATTTGTCCCTAGAGGGAGGGGTGTTTTACTTTCTGGGATGAATAATGGTGGTACGACACGCAGTGAATCATTTTGTGGAGGGGTTGGCAATCTCCAGTTTATGTGTGATAGTGAAAGGGGTACAGGGCGTGGGCATACTACAACAAATCTGACGAGACAATTTTTGGGGGATGGGCCTTTTGTTTCCACTCCAAGAGTTGACAATACTGACCATGCATTGCAACAATTGACAGATATGATGGGTAGACTCGGAACCCAAATAGGTGATTCGATCATGGCGAGACTCGCTGAAACAGGAGTTGTAAAGGCAAATTGTAACTCCCAAGTTACTAGAGATACGGGCTCCGAGAACGTCAGTCAAAATACGCCTCAAGTCACAGTTCATGTTAAAACAGACAGAGAACCAGTGGCATTTAAAGGTGACGGCTCTGATAAATACTCTGTCTATGATTGGATTGAATTGACAAAATCTCAACTAAACAAACAGAAGTGTCCAGTATCCGACCAAGCTGATGAGATACTGTCGAGATTAATGGGCAAGGCAAGGGACATTGTTAAAATTGGGTTGAGGAGTGATGTTTCTCTGGATGTGGTGCATAACCCTGACATTATCTATTCCATACTGCTCAAGTACTTCAGCGATGCTTCTTCTTGTTTGCCTCTGGCTGATTTTTATTCAACATGTCCAGAGCCTAAAGAAAATCCAGTCGATTACTGGATCAGGCTTAACAAAGCAGCTGATTTGGCTGAGGAAGGGTTGCGCAGACAGGGTAGAGTTATGGATAATATTAGCATGGAGGTGGCCCGTATGTTTGTGAAACACTGTCCTGACCCCGAGTTATCATGCCTCTTTAAATGCAAGCCGATTGATGAGTGGAATGCTAGAGACATTCAGCGGCGGCTGGATGATTACCAGAGAGAAAAAAGAGCACCATTGAGACAGAGTAGTCCTCATCTCCGTAACCTTGCTGCTGTCGTTCAGTACGATGACCAATCACAGCCATCTGAACATTGTCTATTGAATGCACAGACAAGCTGTTCCAATGTTTCTCTATCTGCAGACAGTAAGCCATGTGGTGCTCATTGTACTGATCCGGTCTCTTCCATGGCACAAAGTGTGCGAAAGACAGATGGGGAGATCTTCAGCCGTATGATGAGTATGCTGGAACAAGTGCTAGAGAAAGTGGCACAAAATAACAATGTTCATCCTTCGCACAGTGCTGATTTTAGACAAGGTGATAGAGTGAGAATTTGTGATGTCTGTAAATCACGAACACATTCCACCAAAACTCATTGCCTTAGAGAAAGACTGTGTTTCTCTTGTTTTTCCTCAGGGCACTCACACAATGCATGTCCACACAGAGTGTCTGCTCAGCGCAGTCCAACAGGGGGAAACTAATGGACTCGTATATGGTGGGGGGATGTACGAGTCTAAGCGACAACTCCCATATAGCTGATGTTGAAGATGCATTTACTTTGGTCAAAGGCTTTTGTGATTCGACTGAAAATGTGATTGTGCAGAACACCAACACAATATGCAGAAGCGATAGTTTGTTTTACACACCAGTCATCGTGGGGAACAAGTTAACTCTTGGTGGCATGCTCGATAGCGGGTCAATGGCCTGCACAATGAGTGAAAGGGCTGAGGCCAAACTCCTCGATGCTGGTGTGTTGCAAAAAGTGAATGAATCCAATTTTGATGTAGTTCTAATAGGCTGTGGCGGTAGTCGAGTGAAGCCTAAATCTGCTTATGATGTTGAAATGGAAGTGTACGGCTGTAAGATCATTGTGCCTACTCTGGTTGTTCAAGGCCAATTGGATGAACTTATAATCGGGACAAACGTAATCAAACATGTGATCCATCAGTCTAAACGTTGTGCTGCATACTGGAAAGCATTGTCTTCTCCATGTCTGAATGCCGATTTAGAATCTGAACAGTTTCTTTCCATGTTGGCAGGAGTGGAACGTTGGAAAGGTGAAGAAATCCCAGACAAGATTGGTACAGTCAGGTGTACTTCAGCAGTGTGTCTGGAACCTGGCCGTGAATACCTGTTGTGGGGAAAGTTGGATAAGTCTTGTGCCATTTCCCCAGGTAGTACTGTGATAACTGAACCTACTACTTCCAGATCAGCACCCAGACATGTGTTAGTGGCTAGACTTGTCACGCCCTTGTGGGGTGACGGGTGGGTACCACTGAAGCTCATTAACATGTCTCATGAGCAAATATTGTTGAGACGTAATGCAAAGATCGCTGATGTGTTTGCATGTGTGGCACTTGAAGATATGGAAGATGTTGTACCTACTGGTAAAGATGTTTCTCTGTTGAGCTGTTCTCAGGTGGCTGACTCCACATCAAGCCAGGGTAGAGGGGAGAATGAGTTAAATGAGCAGCTGCTGCGTGTTGGTCTGGGTGGGCTGAACATCGACTCATGTGAGGTTTCTGAAGGTTGCCGGAAACAACTTCGGGACCTCGTTTTGCGGTATGAGGATATTTTCTCTCGCAGTCACCTTGATTGTGGTAAGGCTGAGGGATTCATGCACAGAATTCACCTTACTGATGCCAGACCTTTTCGCTTGCCATACCGGAGAGTGCCCCCGAGTCAGTATCAGGTCCTGCGCAAAGTTCTTAATGAGATGGAGGAGAGAGATATAATTCGTAAGTCTACCAGCGAATTTGCCTCTCCACTGGTGCTGGTTTGGAAAAAGAACGGGGACCTACGTATCTGCACTGATTTTCGGTGGCTGAATAAAAGGACGTCCAAAGATGCATACCCGCTTCCCCACCAGGCTGATTGCTTGGCTGCACTAGGTGGTAATTGTTTGTTCAGCACCATGGATCTCACGTCGGGGTTTTACAATATGCCCTTGCATGTGGATGACAGGCAATACTCGGCTTTCACAACCCCGATGGGGCTATACGAATATAACCGCCTTCCACAGGGTTTATGTAATAGTCCGGGTAGTTTTATGAGAATGATGACAGCAATTTTTGGTGATCAGAACTTCTTAAGTCTTCTCTGTTATCTTGACGATCTTCTTGTTTTCGCCCCTAATGAGAAGATTGCTTTGGAGCGACTGGAAATGGTCTTTAGCAGATTGCGTGGGCACAACTTGAAACTGTCGCCAAAGAAATGTTATCTTCTCAGAAAGTCAGTAAAGTTTCTCGGACACATAGTTGATGAGATGGGTGTCTCTACTGACCCTTGTAAAGTTGAGAGTATTGCAAGAATGACTTGCACTGATCTGATGGAACAGGATGGTGTGACTCCTAGTCAAAAACATATAAGGTCATTTCTTGGCATGGTAAATTATTACCAGCACTTCATACCCAGCTACTCATCCATTGCTAGACCTCTCTTTGAATTGCTTACAGGGCAGACGAGAAAGTCTAAGGGTGGTTGGAGGTTGAAGAGATCTTCACAGGGCCATAAGCTGAGTCATGAGCACTGGACTGATGGCCATGTCAGAGCCTTTGAGATGTTGAAGTCGGCCCTGCTTAATAGTGTGGTTCTAGCACATCCAAACTTTGATCAGCCTTTTGTGCTTTCCACTGACGCATCATTGGATGGTATTGGGGCTGTTATTTCTCAAGTGCAAGAGGGTGACACTATTGCTAGGCCAATCGCATTCGCTAGTAAATCGCTGTCTCGGTCTCAGAGAAACTATCCTGCTCATAGATTAGAATTTCTGGCCTTAAAATGGGCAGTGTGTGACAAGTTTAGCCATTGGCTAAGAGGCAACAAATTCACTGTCTGCACTGATAATAATCCGCTGACCCATATTATGACTAAGCCGAAATTGGATTGTTGTGAGCAGCGATGGGTGGCGAAGTTAGCCAGCTATGATTTCGACATCAAATATGTCCCAGGCTCTCAGAATTCAGTTGCTGATGCTTTGAGCCGTGTGCCTTTTGTGAATGTGGGACACAGGTTGCTGAATGAATCGTTTGCTCATCTTAGGTGCAATATGAAGGAGATGTCTGATGGCTCTGTGCAGAATGCTTTTAGGCAGGCAGCGAATGGGGCTGATCAATTCACTCACATTAATTCTATTTCCCAAAATTCTACATTTGTGTCAAGTGATGTTGTTTCAGCAGTTCTGCAGTCTCACAATGAGTGGGAAGCTGGTGTTCGAGTCCGCGCTCTGATGACCTTGCAGAGTTTTCCCCAGATGGTCGACATTGATTTTGACTTTTCCCCTGCTTACTCGGTGAGTGAACTTTGTGACAAACAACACAGTGACAGAATTCTCTCTCGTGTTTTGGAGTATGTGGAGAGATGCCGTAGGCCCTCGAGGAGAGAGAGAGCGAATGAGCCTGCTGCAGTTGTAAGATATTTGAAGCATTGGGAGAAACTTAAGATTGTTGATGGGGTGCTTTACAGGTTGTCTAGAGACAGCTTGATGAGGACGAAGCGGTTTCAGTTTGTGGTACCCGACTCTCTCAGGGCTGAGGTAATGGAAGGCACCCATGACCACGCAGGTCATCAGGGTCAATTCAGAACCCTCAGCCTGGTGAGACAACGTTTTTTCTGGTTGCATTTAGACAGGGATGTGCGTGAATATGTGCGTCATTGCCAGCGATGTGTCGTTAGTAAGACTGTTGAACCTGATGGCAGAGCTCCTCTGGTAAATATTCAGTCCGGCAGGCCTCTGCAGATTGTCTGCATTGACTTTTGGTCCGCAGAAAATTCACAAAACAAATCTGTTGATGTCCTTGTTGTGACTGATCATTTCACTAGACTGGCACAAGCCTTCCCGTGTAAAAATCAATCAGCCAAGGAGGTAGCCAGGGTTTTATGGGATAAATACTTCTGTGTCTACGGGTTTCCGGAGAGAATTCACTCCGATCAAGGAGCTAGTTTCGAAAGTAACCTTATCAGTGAACTTCTCAAAGTTTCAGGTGTAAAGAAATCTCATACAACCCCGTATCACCCAATGGGGAACGGTGCTGTTGAACGTTTCAACAGGACGCTTGGTAATATGATTCGTGCATTACCTCCTGTCGAAAAACATGATTGGCCAAGACGGTTACAATCTCTTACCTTCATGTATAATTGTACAGTGCATGAGACTACAGGGTTTGCCCCTTTTTATCTCATGTTTGGGAGGGTCCCCCGTCTGCCTGTGGATATGATGTTTCGTAGTGTTTTGAGTGATTCAACATTATCAGATTTCTCTAAGTATGTATCCACCTTGTCAAAGGATCTTTCTGAAGCTATGAACATAGCTCAAAGACTCGCTTCTAAGGAGCAACACCGCCATGCTGTGTTGTACAATAGAAAGGCAAAAGGGTCGGATATTGGCGTCTCTGATCGTGTGCTATTGGCTAACCGTGCTGAAAGGGGGAAGAAAAAAATTGCTGATCGTTGGGAATCAACTGTATATACTGTGGTTGAAAAATTTCCTAGCACAAACACATTCAGAATTCATAATACTGTCACTGGCCAGGAAAAAGTAGTTCACCGTAATTTGTTGTTATTGGCCAACTTTCTTCCAGTGACTATCCACTGTGATGATTCAGGATCTCTGCCCTCTTCAAGTAATGCCGAAGTTGATGATCCTTCATCAATTGAGAATCCCCCTTTGCATGATACCAATTTGTGCATTCAAGATGAGACTACTGTTGGTGGAGTCTCTGATGGCAGTTGTTCAGATGGGACTGTCAGTGCAAGTCTTAATGTTGATGCTGGTATGACGTCTGTTGATGAATATGTGAGTGTTGTCCCTATTCCAGCTGAATCTGTGCCTATATTAGACGAATCTGATGTCTGTGAACGCACAGAAGCAGCTTGTTCAGGTTCATGTGTCACGGACTGTGTCGATAGAACTCTGGAATGGGTCTCTCAGTTACCTGATGATAGCTCTAATCGCGCTGATCCTGGTTTACCCAGCGAAGTCTCTTATCCTGTCAAAGTAACCAATGATTCTAATGGGATGGAAGGAATGCCGTCAGTTGGATTTACTACTTTTCCAGAGCAGTCTTCTGTCATTGCATCACCACCAAACCTGCAGTGTGATTCAAGTGGTAGTCAGTCGGTTCAAGAGCCAGTCAATGATGATGTACCAAGTGGTTTTGCTCGAGTAACATCCCGATTTGGACGTGTTGTTAGGCCGGTGAACCGACTGATATATACCATGTCAAGACAAGATCTAAGTTATGACCCTAAAGGTTATGTTAAAACCATTTGTAAGTCAGTTGTTCAAGCTCTTCGAGAGTAGCGTTAGTCGCTGGCAAGATTTTTGTTTGTGAATGTTCTAATTCTGTGTGAACAAGTTTTTTTTTTTTTTTTTTTTTTTTTTTTTTTTTTTTTTCCTTTCCTTTCCAAAAGTTGCAAGGAAATGTACACACTTGTATTTTATTATCTGTGGCAGGGTAGTGGGGTGTAAAATGGGCACCCTACAGCCAGTTGTGGGTTGAGACTATGGCGCCAGTCTCTTCTCATTTCGTCCTTATGGGATACTTCGATAGTTGGCGGTTGTTTTTCCTTGAAACCTGTCTTGTGTCTTGGTGAATCTTTGTGTGTATTTTGTTACTGATAGTTATACAATTTTGGTGAAATTCAGCAGGGGTGGATGTAACAGGGTTGAAAAAAAATGTTACTATAAATGTTATGTCTTTCACCAAAATTACTGTTTTGTTTTATTTAATAACTGTTTGGTGACCCCTTGTGGCGGCATGAGTAATTAGTGGACATTTGCCCTTTCACCTGTGAGACCACACCCCCACCTCCAGCAGAGAAGTTTATCGATGCTGAAGATGGTGGTAGGTAAAATGTGCTCCGGGGAAATTAGTGTTTTTGTTACTAAATAGTTGTTAATTTCACAAATAATATTAAGAATGTAGTTCGTGGATGTTATGTAACAATATGTAAAATGATGTTGATTCTATGTGACGAACTTTGTGAAGTTTAGATGCAATTTTCTAAACGTGCGTTGCATGGCTGACGCCATCTTTTCAAAAGCAGATGAATCTTATCTTTGTTTGCTTTTGTAGATGCATGTATGTGTGAATGCCTACTGTCGCCAGAGGACATATATTTTTCCTTGTGTTACAGGTATGTTTTTATGTTTGATTCTTGAGTTAAAACTGTTCTATTGAGACAAATGTGCGCTGCGTCGCATTCTGATGTTTAAAACAGCAGCAGAGAAGTTTATCGATGCTGAAGATGGTGATGCATGTATGTGTGAATGCCTACTGTCGCCAGAGGACATATATTTTTCCTTGTGTTACAGTAAACAACGCATGAAACGCAGTTCTCCGTGTCCGTCTATGATTTGA
Organism: Rhinichthys osculus; assembly: GCA_029959095.1. Taxonomy (NCBI): domain Eukaryota; kingdom Metazoa; phylum Chordata; class Actinopteri; order Cypriniformes; family Leuciscidae; genus Rhinichthys; species Rhinichthys osculus. The sequence continues at coordinate 44,890,453 of JARWKJ010000010.1, read as the reverse complement.
GTGCTGTCGGATAAGAAGCGTTACATATGCAAAAAAGGGGGGTGACAGGTTAAACGCGGGATCAGATTAAACGAGGGATCTGATTAAACGAGGGATCAGATTAAAAGAGGGATCAGATTAAACGAGGGATGAGATTAAACGAGGGATCAGATTAAACGATGGATCAGATTAAACGAGGGATCAGATTAAACGAGGGATCTGATTAATTGAGGGATCAGATTAAACGAGGGATCAGATTAAACGAGTGATCTGGGATCTGATTAAACGAGGGATCAGATTAAACGAGGGATGAGATTAAACGAGGGATCAGATTAAACGAGGGATCTGATTAAACGAGGGATCAGATTAAATGAGGGATCAGATTAAACGAGGGATCTGATTAAACGAGGGATCAGATTAAATGAGGGATCAGATTAAACGAGGGATCTGATTAAACGAGCAATCAGATTAAACGAGGGATCTGATTAAACGAGGGATCTGATTAAACGAGGGATCTGATTAAACGAGGGATCAGATTAAACGAGGGATGAGATTAAACGAGGGATCAGATTAAACGAGGGATGAGATTAAACGAGGGATCAGATTAAACGAGGGATCAGATTAAACGAGGGATCTGATTAAACGAGGGATCAGATTAAACGAGGGATCAGATTAAACGAGGGATCTGATTAATCGAGGGATCAGATTAAACGAGGGATCAGATTAAACGAGGGATCTGATTAAACGAGCAATCAGATTAAACGAGGGATGAGATTAAACGAGGGTTCAGATTAAACGAGGGATCAGATTAAACGAGGGATCATATTAAACAAGGGATGAGATTAAACGAGGGTTCAGATTAAACGAGGGTTCAGATTAAACGAGGGATCAGATTAAACAAGGGATCTGATTAAACGAGGGATCAGATTAAACGAGGTATCTGATTAATTGAGGGATCTGATTAAACGAGGGATCTGATTAAACGAGGGATCAGATTAATTGAGGGATCTGATTAAACGAGGGATCTGATTAAACGAGGGATCAGATTAAACGAGGGATCTGATTAATTGAGGGATCTGATTAAACGAGGGATCAGATTAATTGAGGGATCTGATTAAACGAGGGATCAGATTAAACGAGGGATCAGATTAAACGAGGGATCTGATTAAACGAGGGATCAGATTAAACGAGGGATCAGATTAAACGAGGGATCTGATTAATTGAGGGATCTGATTAAACGAGGGATTTGATTAAACGAGGGATCAGATTAAACGAGGGATCAGATTAAACGAGGGATCTGATTAAACGAGGGATCAGATTAAACGAGGGATCAGATTAAACGAGGGATCAGATTAAACGAGGGATCTGATTAAACGAGGGATCAGATTAAACGAGGGATCAGATTAAACGAGGGATCAGATTAAACGAGGGATCAGATTAAACGAGGGATCTGTTTAAAGAGGGATCTGATTAAACGAGGGATCAGATTAATTGAGGGATCTGATTAAACGAGGGATCAGATTAAACGAGGGATCAGATTAAACAAGGGATCAGATTAAACGAGGGATCTGATTAAACGAGGGATCAGATTAAACGAGGGATCAGATTAAACGAAGGATCTGATTAAACGAGGGATCAGATTAAACGAGGGATCTGGGCTCCATATGAACATATATCAGGAGATCTCCGCTAACTCTGATCTGTCCGTTCTGAAGCTGCTCTGCCGAGACTCACACACACATGCACATCTCACATGATCACGCTGGAATAATGACTGCGTTGAATTACAGTGCATGTAAAGGCTCTCCAATTAACTGCTATAAATAACGATGTTTTGCTTTTGAAGGAACGCGAGCGCTTCTCTGGAAACCTTCACCTCTCTGTAATGAGAGTGTGAAACCGTGTTTACGGCGGCCTTGAACTGCAGTCAGTGTCGTGTGAGTTTCATTAAAGGTGACAAGAACATAACCGAGTCCAGATGAGTCTGAGTCTTGTTCAGAGACCACCGGCTCCGTCAGTCTCTCGCTAATGAAGAGAACGAGTGCCGGTGTTGTGCCGAGCTTCAACCCCCAGCAAATTATTACCCCCCTAGCACTGGTAGGTTTAGGATTAGTTGTGGGGGAGAGGTTAGAATTAGGGGCGTGGATGGGATTAGGGGCGGGGTTGGGATTAGGGGCGGGGTTGGGAATAGGGGCGTGGATGGGATTAGGGGCGGGGTTGGGATTAGGGGCGGGGTTGGGATTAGGCGTGGGGTTGGTATTAGGGGCGGGGATTGGGATTAGGGGCGGGGTTGGGAATAGGGGCGTGGATGGGATTAGGGGCGGGGTTGGGATTAGGGGCGGGGTTGGGATTAGGGGCGGGGTTGGGATTAGGGGCGGGGTTGGGATTAGGGGCGGGGTTGGGATTAGGGGCGTGGATGGGATTAGGGGCAGGGTTGGGATTAGGGGCGGGGTTGGGATTAGGGGCGGGGTTGGGATTAGGCGTGGGGTTGGTATTAGGGGTGGGGATTGGGATTAGGGGCGGGGTTGGGATTAGGGGCGGGGTTGGGATTAGGGGCGGGGTTGGGATTAGGGGCGGGGTTGGGATTAGGCGTGGGGTTGGTATTAGGGGTGGGGATTGGGATTAGGGGCGGGGTTGGGATTAGGGGCGGGGTTGGGATTAGGGGCGGGGTTGGGATTAGGGGCGGGGTTGGGATTAGGGGAAGGGTTGGGATTAGGGGCAGGGTTGGGATTAGGGGCGGGGTTGGGATTAGGGGCGGGGTTGGGATTAGGCAATCAGGCACTGACTTCAACGGGGGGGTAATAATTTGGCAAAAATTCGGCACAACACCGGCGGATGTGGCGAGGCGACGGGTTCATCCGGGACATTCGCTCGTCTCTCGCTTTGAAGGTCTTAGTTCATCAAATATGTTATTAAATTAAATACACTAATAACACTTTTGTTCATCAAGGATGCATTACAATGTGTTTCCATGCAAAGTTGCGAATTTAACTTGTGCGCATAAAACACTTGCGCATAAAGCCGCGTTTCCATCCCATGTGTTCAAGAGAACAAAAGCATCACTTCCTGGGAAATCATTGCAAAATATCAGTAATAAACTGTAAGTTTCTGCAATCTTTCTTTTTTTCCCGCCATCATAAACGAGTGTGTGTCGAGCGTCATCATAAACGAGTGTGTGTCGAGCGTCATCATAAACGAGTGTGTGTCGAGCGTCAGACGAAACACAGTAAACGCTGTCGTGTTCTCTTAAATTGTTCTCTTAAATTGTTAGCAAAAATTGTATTTTGTCATTACTCACTCGTGTCGTTCCAAACCTGATTTGATTTGATACAGGTGTATGAAAACATAACTATAGACAGTGATTTAAAATGTTACAAAAGAAGAGCTTTTAGATGTGTTATCAAAAAAAAAGTTGCGTTCAACTATTCTAGTCAGTGTTCGTTTTCCCTAAACATTGGCAATTTTTGATTCACGTTCATTGAATTTATTTGGTGAATACATAAACAGTTATTATTATTAATATTCCTCTTTTAGCCTGTGCGTAAGAAAGCTTCTCTTCAGTCTCTGGATAAACTAAAGACTGCGAGGGAAGGAGAAGCGCTGGAATGAAAGCCAGACCCGTCCGCAGCTTCTCCCACAATCCTCTGTGGTTCCAGAGCCAATCAGGACGAATCTCTTCCTCAAACGCATGATTACATTTATTTACTTAGCCTTTCTTAAAAGCTTATGTTTGGCCGTATATGTCATGCTTATGGCAGCATGTTATGATTAAAGAGAAATCAAGCTTTATTCAGAGAATGAGTTTCCACAGAGGAACTGTGATGAAGGGTTACTGTGAGGAAGAGCCGGGCCAGAAGTCCTCTTCTTCCTCATGTAAATGTGTTTGAGAGGATATCTGAAGCTGCGGGATCTGGATCAGTACAAACCTGTTCCCTCTCTCTCTCTCTCTCTCTCTCTCTCTCTCTCTCTCTCTCTCTCTCTCTCTCTCTCTCTCTCTCTCTCTCTCTCTCTCTCTCTCTCGCTTTTACATTAATGTCTGGTTTTCCGTCTGTCACCATCGCTGGCCTGAGCTCACACTCGCCGGGCCGGCTGGAGACGCAGAGGTTATGATGTTCACAGAATCTGATGAGATCTAGTGGACTTCTTTTCAAAATGTATATATACAAAAAGTACTCCAAAGTATACCTTTATACACAAAGTACCAAATAACTGTAATACTTTTTAGGACTAACCCATCTAACAATAATGTGATTCCCATGAAGTTATGAAAACTTATTTCTGAATGTTCTCGGAACGTTCAAAACATCCAGTCTTTCAAATGATTAAAAATGCTTTAAATTAGAGAAAAAATGATGTTGTTTCATTCTGGGAACATTCTTTGAAAGTTCTGAAACATTTAAAAAGTGTAAAATAAACGTCCAACTGAAATGTCTCAGAAAGATAATGTTTTTGTGCGGATATATCATGAGAATCTGCGTTCTCCGTGTGTGAGAGCTGTAATCGCCGCTTCTGCCGACACACAACTCATGAACAGTGAAACCCAGTAACTGTGTTCTGGTGAGGCTTTCTCTGAGAGCATGTTATAAAATAAGCCGATCAGATTTCGCTCCTTCTGCCGTATGAAGAGGATCTTATTATAATATTCCCGGCCCTTAATCTGCACGTTCACACACACCAGCGACATTGGGTTCGGCGAGCGCCAACAGAGACCAGTTCTAACGCACTAACAGCGCTGACTCCTGAAGTCACCTGATCACTGAACACTGCACTACATCAATCACTCATGACTGACAGCTGTCAATCACGGAGAGAGAGACAGGCCGTCAGAAGGCTTCGTTCATCTCGCTTGCAGAAACTCAAACTCTCCAGATCATCTCAGACAGCGTGAACACACAAACACACTGACAGTAATGCTGAAGAGCCAGAAAACCGTGTGTGTGTGTGTGTGTGTGTGTGTGTGTGTGTTTCCCGTGAGGTGTTCCGGACATGCTGGCAGTCAGGCTCCGATATCACCTTCTCCTGACCGGAATTTCGGCATTCCCTGTTGAGACTTTTCCATCTGTTTCCCACAGAGAACACACACACACACACACACACACACACACACACACGTGTGGAATCTGCTTAGAGAAGCTCAATTGAGTTGCTCCAGTCTCCTCAAATGCAGCCGGACAACCACGCACACACACACACACACACACACACACACACACATGCACGCACGCATAAACAAACACACACACACACACACACACACTGATTTAGAATAAAGATTTTTGAGAATAATTTTCTGACGGGCCTTTATTGAGCAACCGATCAGACGCTCAGAGGAAAACTGCACTAATTTCGTGCTAATACTTTTAATTTAATGTTCACATTTGCAGCAATTGCCATAATATTGCAATATAATACATAGTGGGAAATTCCAACATTAGAAACTAAATTGAAATTTGGATGTGAATGTTGGAATGAGTGTGTGGAGAGGAACCTTATTACGTGTAATTTGTTATGCACTGCAGTGGGAGAGAGAGAGAGAGAGAGAGAGAGAGAGAGAGAGAGAGAGAGAGAGAGAGAGAGAGAGAGAGAGAGTGTGTGTGTGTGTGTCTCAAGCAGCTGTCAGCCGTCACACACGCCTGCGGCAGCCCTCAGGGTTACACACACACACACACAAACACACACACGTCTCACCTGCTCACCTGAACACAGAGAGACACGCAGCTCTTTAAACTCTCTGTGTTCAAACACCTGACAGACTGACAACAGTTCAGATCACAGACACACACACACACACACACACACACACACACACAGACAGACTGACAACAGTTCAGATCACACACACACACACACACACACACACACACACACGTTTATTTGCTTTCTCTGTTTTAATACATCTATTTGTCAATCCCAGAATGCACTGGGACAATCTTAGCCAATGAAGCAAGAGGAATGTGGATTATAAATATGTCCACAAATAAGAGGAGAGCCGTTATTAGACTCAGTGTAGCTCTCCAGCACTCGCACTCCGTTTATCATGTGTGTCGTTTATTCACTGATGTTTGCAACACTGTAAATTTGAGACATATATAATATATAAAAATACACCAGAATGGGCCGATGGCTTGCAGGAATAAAGCTGTCACTCAGTATAGACTAAAACATAAATATAAATATATATACAGTATATACTGTACATGCAAATATTTCTTAAATATTATTATTTTGTATATATAAATACACACATGCATGTATACATTTGAGAAATAGTTGCATGCATATACTGTAAATACATTTATATATAATTTATATTATATATAAATATAAATGCATATACAGAATAATTATACACAGTACACACACATATATTATGTAAACACAAACTTTTATTTTGGATGCGATTAATCATTTCACAGCCCTATCTATTATTAAAACATGATAAACGTATAAAATGACGTTTCAATTTATATAATTAACATACAAAAAAACATTTGATATGTTTAAACAACTATATTGTTAGTATAAAGGTTTATTTAATTCTATTAATTATTAACATATATTAAATATTTGATGTGCTTAAAAATACTTTTTATGCTCTATTATTAACTCAAATAAATTATTTTATTTATTTGTAACATAATAAATATTTGATACGTTTATAATGACATTTAATATTAAATATATCGAATAGCTCTCACAGACATAATGCTACATTTCTAATGGCGCTTTTCCACTACACAGTACCAGCTCGCCTCGGCTCGGCTCGAATCGACTCGACTCGCCTTTGTTTGGTTTTCCACTGTGTAAAAGTTGTACCTGTACCTGCTTTCGGGTACTTTTTTTCGTACCACCTCCGGCGAGGTTCTAAGCGAGCTAAGGCGATACTAAAATGTGACGTGAAAACAATGCCGACTGCTGATTGGTCACAGAGAATCTGCGTCATCATTGCACGCGCCAGATGGAGTATCCAGAATAACCCTGCGATTTTTAAATAGTTTGGCCAGAGATAGTTACTAAACTTACTACTATTATTATGGCAACTCGGAAGAATACGCCGTGGTCAAACGAGGAGGTGCAGACATTCCTTTGTTTGGTTGCGGAAGAGAGGATCCAGCGAGAGCTTG
>JARWKJ010000010.1:44875850-44878350 GCA_029959095.1 Rhinichthys osculus | reverse complement strand
TTCGCCTCGTTTTCTCCCAGTCCTGAGACTTTCATTTCTGTCCTTCTGAAGACATGTTTTCCCAATAACACGTTTTATTCCGTGTTTTTGTTCTCAGTTTGACTTCCATCAGCCGTGATAAAAGCCGAGCCGGCCTGTGACCCGTGATTCCGCCGGATGAGGAGTGACACGGGGTTCAGAGGTTAATTTGTGGAACAGCGGAATTTGCATACAAATGACAAATGACAGAATTTTTTCCCTGCCAAACTTTCAATGTCAAGCACATGAAGAGCGCGGACTCCCGCTGTCCTCAGACGCCGGTACCTTGTCCACATTAATCTCCAGCGCAGGTCAGCGACTTCATTTGCTAAACTTTATCACTGTTTTTGTCCTGCTCTCGCTCTCTTTGTAGCGTTCTGAACAGTGTTCTCATCGCCTCTCTACAGACTCAGAGGATAAGCGATTTAAAGACCACAAAGACTCTGTTCTTTTTGCTCTGAAGCCATAAATGAATTACTGTGGGAGGAAATATACCCAGCGCCGCAGAATTCTCTCAGCACACCATAACTTCTTAAGAGATTTCCGCCCAAACCCGCTCTCCGGTTCTCCCTTGGCGTGATTGGATTGATTGTTTTTCTAATCCAGGGAAAATTACTCGCTAAAAGGGTCATATAATCACTGTCAAACGTGTGGCAAGCCAAACTCCAAGTGACTTTGTTCCTTCGTTCATATTTGTGTGAACTCACTTTTCTCATTTTCTGCTGCTTCCAGTGAAACACTGAAGCGACGGCCGCTGAGAGCGACGGATCAGAGTCGGTTTTCCAGATGCTGGACGAGAAAACATGGGAGAAATCCACTGAATCCACAAGATCAGGGAGACATCACAGAAAGTCTTTTGTCAACCAGAAATGTCACACTGAAGTTATAGTAATATATGGGAAGGAATTGGGGGTGGGAGCAAATAAGTTATACTTCTTTCCACTCCCTTTCGAGCAACTATTATTATAAGTGTAAACAATGATTGTGTATGTGTATATATTTATATCTATGTATATGGGAGATAAGCTGTGCTATGTGCTATGGACGGAATTGTTAGGGTTCTGCAAGATATGGGACCCAGACGCAAATGAGCAGACAAGGTTTTTATTAACAGGACTGAAGACTTGAAACAGCAGGGAGTGAAGCGTGAATCACAGTAAAAACAGTAGGGCAAGGCAGACGACAACGACAGGTAGGATGGATGACCACTGAGACCGTCAGCTAGATGGCGATGACTTGAGTGCAATAGAGGCAGCTCTGAAGGAAAGACCAGGCAGGAACACTAGGAACATGCAGATAGATGTAGATCTCAGATGTAGCTCCAGTCTTGCCACCAGGTAGAGGCTCACAGAACCAGAGGCTCGACACAGGGGATAGCAGCACCAGCCAGGCAGTTGAGAGTCAGTGGCCAGGGAACTCAGGATACAGGACAGAAACACATAGAACAACATACAAGACGAGAAACACAAGACAAGACTCAAGACAAGACAGGGTAACGCTTTAGATTACAGCCCGGAAAGTACTGTGTAATTAAGAGGAATTTACAGAGTAACTTTCAGTAATTATAGTGTACCTATAAAGTACTTGCATGTAAGTATAAGGGAACAATATGTAAAGTTTGGGGAATAAAGGGGTAACAACCAGGAGAATTAAAAAAATATTTATACTGTAAGTATTATAGAACTAAGGGGAACTTATTCTACTATAATGATACAACAATCTTACATTTGGGAGCAATTTAGCGAGAACATACACATTGCTTACCTTTTTGTAATAATTGTATACCAATACATACTGTATAGGCTTTTTTTAAATTACAGGGTACATATCTATGCATTTATACTTTTATTTATTTATTTCATGATAGTAAAAGTGCAGATGTTTAAGTTGGGCTAACATGTTTCAAGGCAAGAAAAGCTAAGACTATTGCAATTTTTTTAAATACTGGGAAATATATCTTGTTTCATGTGGTTACAGGGTAAGTGGTGCTTCTATAATAAATAAAGGTTTCCGAGTCAGTGATATAAGATTGTGTGTATACATTTTTATTGTTACCCTGTAACTACATTGAACAAGAGGGTAACAAGCACCACTTTAATTTACAGCCCGCAATGTCACACTTACCCTGTAATTACATCGAACAAGGGGGCAACAAGCTACATGAAACAAGAGTATCTTTCCACAATATTTAAGCAAAAGTTGCAATAGTTTTCGTTTTCAGTGCACTTTTGTTAAAAAGATTACATTTTAAAAATTACAGGGTACATCTATGCATTTATAAAGCCTATACAGTATGTACTGGTTCACCATTATTTCAAAAAGGTACGCAGTGTATGTTCTCGCTAAATTGATCCCAAATGTAAGATTGTTATATCATAATAGTAGAATAAGTTACCCTTAGTTCTATAATACTTACAGTATAAATAATTTTTTAATTCTCCTGGTTGTTACCCCTTTATTCCCCAAACTTAAAATATTGTTC
>JARWKJ010000010.1:44848350-44870850 GCA_029959095.1 Rhinichthys osculus | reverse complement strand
CCCTCGAGGCCGGAGAGAGACACGTCCTGTAGGCGTGGATTCACTCGCACTCGCGTGTCTTTGTGCTGTGAACACACTCGTGTCCGGAGAGAAAGGCCGAAAGATCAACATGTGACCAGCCTGAAGCTTTGATGATGTCAGCCACGACCGAATGGAAGCCATATTGCCAGATCTGCACTTTTATGATGGAAAGATGCACTTTTATGATGGATAGATGCACTTTTATGATGGAAAGATGCACTTTTATGATGGATAGATGCACTTTTATGATGGATAGATGCACTTTTATGATGGATAGATGCACTTGTATGATGGACAGATGCACTTTTATGATGGAAAGATGCACTTTTATGATGGATAGATGCACTTTGATAGATGCACTTTTATGATGGATAGATGCACTTTTATGATGGACAGATGCACTTTTATGATGAATAGATGCACTTTTATGATGGACAGATGCACTTTTATGATGAATAGATGCACTTTTATGATGGACAGATGCACTTTTATGATGGATAGATGCACTTTTATGATGGAAAGATGCACTTTTATGATGGACAGATGCACTTTTATGATGGATAGATGCACTTTTATGATGCACAGATGCACTTTTATGATGGACAGATGCACTTTTATGATGGATAGATGCACTTTTTCATGGATAGATGCACTTTTATGATGGACAGATGCACTTTTATGATGGACAGATGCACTTTTATGATGGATAGATGCACTTTTATGATGGATAGATGCACTTTTATGATGGATAGATGCACTTTTATGATGAATAGAGGCACTTTTATGATGGACAGGTGCACTTTTATGATGGATAGATGCACTTTCATGATGGATAGATGCACTTTTATGATGAATAGATGCACTTTTATGATGGACAGATGCACTTTTATGATGGACAGGTGCACTTGTATGATGGACAGATGCACTTTTATGATGGACAGGTGCACTTTTATGATGGATAGAGGCACTTTTATGATGGATAGAGGCACTTTTATGATGAGTAGAGGCACTTTTATGATGGATAGAGGCACTTTTATGATGAGTAGAGGCACTTTTATGATGGACAGTTGCACTTTTATGATAGATAGATGCACTTTTATGATGAATAGATGCACTTTTATGAAGGACAGATGCACTTTTATGATGGACAGGTGCACTTTTATGATGGACAGATGCACTTTTATGATGGACAGGTGTACTTTTATCATGAATAGATGCACTTTTATGATGAATAGATGCACTTTTATGATGAATAGATGCACTTTTATGATAGACAGATGCGCTTTTATTATGGATAGATGCACTTTTTCATGGATAGATGCACTTTTATGATGGACAGATGCACTTTTATGATGGACAGGTGCACTTTTATGATGGATAGATGCACTTTTATGATGGACAGGTGTACTTTTATCATGAATAGATGCACTTTTATGATGAATAGATGCACTTTTATGATGATAGATGCACTTTTTCATGGACAGAAGCACTTTTATGATGGACAGATGCACTTTTATGATGGATAGATGCACTTTTATGATGGACAGATGCACTTTTATGATGGATAGATGCAACTTTATGATGAATAGATGAACTTTTATGATGGACAGATGCACTTTTATGATGGATAGAAGCACTTTTATGATGGACAGATGCACTTTTATGATGGATAGATGCACTTTCATGATGGACAGATGCACTTTTATGATGGATAGATGCACTTTTATGATGGACAGATGCACTTTTATGATGGATAGATGCACTTTTTCATGGACAGAAGCACTTTTATGATGGACAGGTGCACTTTTATGATGGATAGATGCACTTTTTCATGGACAGAAGCACTTTTATGATGGACAGGTGCACTTTTATGATGGATAGAGGCACTTTTATGATGAGTAGAGGCACTTTTATGATGGACAGTTGCACTTTTATGATAGATAGATGCACTTTTATGATGAATAGATGCACTTTTATGAAGGACAGATGCACTTTTATGATGGACGGGTGCACTTTTATGATGGACAGATGCACTTTTATGATGGACAGGTGTACTTTTATGATGGATAGATGCACTTTTATGATGGATTGATGCACTTTTATCATGAATAGATGCACTTTTATGATGAATAGATGCACTTTTATGATGGATAGATGCACTTTTAAGATGAATAGATGCACTTTTATGATAGACAGATGCGCTTTTATTATGGATAGATGCACTTTTTCATGGATAGATGCACTTTTATGATGGACAGATGCACTTTTATGATGGATAGATGCACTTTTATGATGGACAGATGCACTTTTATGATGATAGATGCACTTTTTCATGGACAGAAGCACTTTTATGATGGACAGATGCACTTTTATGATGGATAGATGCAACTTTATGATGAATAGATGAACTTTTATGATGGACAGATGCACTTTTATGATGGACGGGTGCACTTTTATGATGGACAGATGCACTTTTATGATGGACAGGTGTACTTTTATGATGGATAGATGCACTTTTATGATGGATTGATGCACTTTTATCATGAATAGATGCACTTTTATGATGAATAGATGCACTTTTATGATGGATAGATGCACTTTTATGATGAATAGATGCACTTTTATGATAGACAGATGCGCTTTTATTATGGATAGATGCACTTTTATGATGGACAGATGCACTTTTATGATGGATAGATGCACTTTTATGATGGACAGATGCACTTTTATGATGATAGATGCACTTTTTCATGGACAGAAGCACTTTTATGATGGACAGATGCACTTTTATGATGGATAGATGCAACTTTATGATGAATAGATGAACTTTTATGATGGACAGATGCACTTTTATGATGGATAGAAGCACTTTTATGATGGACAGATGCACTTTTATGATGGATAGATGCACTTTCATGATGGACAGATGCACTTTTATGATGGATAGATGCACTTTTATGATGGACAGATGCACTTTTATGATGGATAGATGCACTTTTATGATGGACAGATGCACTTTTATGATGGATAGATGCACTTTTTCATGGACAGAAGCACTTTTATGATGGACAGATGCACTTTTATGATGGATAGATGCACTTTTATGATGGACAGATGCACTTTTATGATGGACAGATGCACTTTTATGATGGATAGATGCAACTTTGATGAATCGATGAACTTTTATGATGGACAGATGCACTTTTATGATGGATAGATGCACTTTTATGATGGACAGATGCACTTTTATGATGAATTGAGGCACTTTTATGATGGATAGATGCACTTTTATGATGAATAGATGCACTTTTATGATGGACAGATGCACTTTTATGATGGACAGATGCACTTTTATGATGGACAGGTGCACTTTTATGATGGATAGATGCACTTTTATGATGAATCGAGGCACTTTTATGATGGACAGGTGCACTTTTATGATAGATAGATGCACTTTTATGATGAATAGATGCACTTTTATGAAGGACAGATGCACTTTTATGATGGACAGGTGCACTTTTATGATGGACAGATGCACTTTTATGATGGACAGGTGTACTTTTATGATGGATAGATGCACTTTTATGATGGATTGATGCACTTTTATCATGAATAGATGCACTTTTATGATGGATAGATGCACTTTTATGATGAATAGATGCACTTTTATGATGGACAGATGCACTTTTATGATGGATAGATGCACTTTTTCATGGATAGATGCACTTTTATGATGGACAGAGGCACTTTTATGATGGATAGGTGCACTTTTATGATGGACAGATGCACTTTTATGATGGATAGATGCACTTTTTCATGGACAGAAACACTTTTATGATGGACAGATGCACTTTTATGATGGATAGATGCACTTTTATGATGGACAGATGCACTTTTATGATGGATAGATGCAACTTTATGATGAATAGATGAACTTTTATGATGGACAGATGCACTTTTATGATGGATAGATGCACTTTTATGATGGACAGATGCACTTTTATGATGGACAGATGCACTTTTATGATGGACAGATGCACTTTTATGATGGATAGATGCACTTTTATGATGAATAGATGCACTTTTATGATGGACAGATGCACTTTTATGATGGATAGATGCACTTTTTCATGGATAGATGCACTTTTATGATGGACAGAGGCACTTTTATGATGGATAGGTGCACTTTTATGATGGACAGATGCACTTTTATGATGGATAGATGCACTTTTTCATGGACAGAAACACTTTTATGATGGACAGATGCACTTTTATGATGGATAGATGCACTTTCATGATGGACAGATGCACTTTTATGATGGATAGATGCACTTTTATGATGGACAGATGCACTTTTATGATGGATAGATGCACTTTTTCATGGACAGAAGCACTTTTATGATGGACAGATGCACTTTTATGATGGATAGATGCACTTTTATGATGGACAGATGCACTTTGATGATGGATAGATGCAACTTTGATGAATAGATGAACTTTTATGATGGACAGATGCACTTTTATGATGGATAGATGCACTTTTATGATGGACAGATGCACTTTTATTATGGATAGATGCACTTTTATGATGGACAGATGCACTTTTATGATGGATAGATGCAATTTTATGATGAATAGATGAACTTTTATGATGGATAGATGCACTTTTATGATGAATAGATGCACTTTTTCATGGATAGATGCACTTTTATGATGGACAAATGCACTTTTTCATGGATAGATGCACTTTTATGGACTTCAAAACAGAAACAGCCATTCACTGCCATTATTAAGCTTGTTAGAAATCAAGGAAATTTTTTAATATAACTCTGATTGTATTCGTCTGAGAGAAGATTGTCATATACACCTAGGATGGCTTCAGGGTGAGTATGGGCTAAGTTTCACTTTTGGGTGAACTATCCCTTTAAACACGCTCGTGTCCGGAGAGGAAGGCCTGACCTAAATAAGGCTGAGAGACTCAACATGTGACCAGCCTGAAGCTTTGATGACGCGAGCCACGGCCGGATGGAAGCCATATTGTCCAGATCTGACCCGTGTGTAATTGTGCAAAAGTTCATCAGACTCTGATTTGAGTGTGAACACCTCACCTCTAATTAAAGCCTTTCCTGTGTTTTGTCAGTCTTTCTGCATTAATAGCGTTATTACCTGCAGGTGATGTTTTTCAGGTCACGCCGGCATCTTTACGCGATGCTTTGAATGCAAATGTGTCCAGCGGCTATGAAACGATCTGTCTGCGTTTATTTGCAGAACGAGCCACAGGGGAAATGAGCGTCTGCTTCAGAAGCTCGCCGCAGGATCGCAGGTAGAGCTGACGGGAGGCAGGACTTGTTTTCTTTTTAGTTTTTCTTTTTTTTAAAGGACTAAATGGCTACATAAAACATTACAAAATAAAATAAAATAAGTGCAATTATAACAAGAATTACATTAACTATACATTGCAACTGATATAAAAATATACAAATAAAATATATGAGTATGAATACGAAGTATGTTCACTACTAGTTTTGAATAATTAAGATGTTTTAATGGTTTTGTCTCTTTTGATCAAAAATACAGTAAAAACAGCGACATTATTCCAATGAACAGCATTTATTTGAATTATATATACATTATAAATGTCTTTACCGTCACTTTTGATCAGTTTAATGCGTTCTTGATGAATAAAAGTAATAATTTCCCTTTTTTTTACTTACACAACACTTTTGAACAGTAATGTATGATGGTTTCCACAAAAATATGAAATGTTTTCAACATTGATAATAATCATAAATTATTTATTGAGCATCAAATCATCATTTTATAATGATTTCTGTATCACAGTTTCCACAAAAATATGAAATGTTTTCAACATTGATAATAATCATAAATGTTTCTTGAGCAGCAAACTTGCATTTACAGTAAAGTACAAATTTAAGTGTTTTATTTGATCAATTCTAGCATTTCCTGCTAATCAAACTCTGAGGTATTAGAATACTCCGCATATTTGCATATAATCTCCCTATCATTTTCATTAAATATAATTAGAATTAGATTTAGCCTTTATTTATTAAATAGTGAATTATGATCATAGATAGATGGACTCAGTCCTTTGTAAAGCCTTTTCCTCACACGTGTGTTATCCAGAGTCCCTGCAGTGTTTTACGGTCTCTGAACGTCTCTATTCAAAGCCTCATAAATCCATCGTCCCGTCATTAATATCAGTCGCCCGTGAATCATTGAAACTCCATCATTCATGTGTGTTTCTGCTCTCTGAATCGATCCTCTCACTAATGGCCAGTGACCCCTGCACACGCACTGGAAACCAGCCACCGATGCTAAAGACACACACACACACACTCTTATTTATTAACATGCATGCTTATGACATTTGCATATTGAATGCTAATGATGATTCACAATGGGGGTGTGAGAAGTCTGTATAAAGCGTCTGTTTTCTTGGCTAATTTGATCAGTCGTCATCATTTTTTGAGGAAGGGTGTTCATGTGAACGACACACATCATTAATAAAAGAACAAAGTGTGGCTCACCGCAGGGAACGTCATCATTAGTACAAATATACATCGGAATTATTGCTATTTTCACTTTCAGTTAAGAGTAAAATCACTCTCAAACGGGTCATATGTGCATTTCTGAGAGTCGGATTGTTTTCTTTATTTGGACCTTTTCTCTGCTCAGAAGGTCAGAGGTTAAAGGTCAGCAGGAAATTACAATTTTTGTGTTGTATAAAAATATTTTTTTTAATTATATTATATTTTATATTTTCTGTTTTTAATTTAAGTTTAATCAAAGTTTTAGTCATTTTGTTGTGTGTTTTTTTTCATTTTTATTTGTTTATATATATATATATATATATATATATATATATGTCTATAAAGTTGTTATTTAGTTTTAGTTTCAGTTATTTTAGTACTCCAGCTTCAAATAACTGAAATGTTGCCCCGGCAGCTATAGCTGAAATAAAATAATTTGTAGCCTTTGTTTTATTTTTAGGCAATGTTTTTTTGAGGTCTCTGATAATAACTGTGTCTCGGGGGACGTTCCGGGAATCAGACGTTCTTGAGTGTTTCAGAGTCTTGCAGGGAAAGAAACTCAAGTCTTTCTGTGCCATATTCTGGAATAAGTTGTTGGACATGTGTGAGGAATCACAGGCTGAACGGCTTCCTTTAATATAAGTTTGTATTTTTATGATGAAATAGTGCCAAGTTTCTTGGGTTCATTTTTATTGCCCTCCATCAGAGGAATGGAACGGCCCGTTAGCTCTTTGTGAGTGTGTATGTATAATCTCTGTGCGCTTTAATTGGCCTCTCCTCTGTGTGTGTCGTGAGTTCAGGAAAACACACTCATGAAACCGGAGAAGCGGTGTTTGAGAGGGAAACACACACGGGGGGATTCCAAGCGTGAAAAGTTGGACTGATATTTAAGGCCGGCCTATTAGCAATTAAAGATAACGAAACTCAGGGTCATTACGGCGTGTGACCGGGCCTGTCCCGCGCGTTTCTCTCTGTGTGTGTGTGTGTGCGACAGAGGTGATGTCACCCACCTAATAAGCATTTGATTGGACGCTCTGGAGGTATTAGTTAGGAGCGTGGCGGGCACATCCGTGTTTAATGAGGACCAATGTGGGCTCGATATGATGAAACATGCAGAGTTTTCTAAAATAAAGAACCGTGTTTGAGAGCATCGGGACAGACAAGCCATGCTAGTTCTGTGGCAGACGTCATTATTACCCCGGATCTGTCTGCCTTTAACTCCTGCCATATGGAGAGGTTATATATTTATATATACACAGTGTGTTAAGGCATCAGAGGAGAACTTCACACACACACACGGCAACATTATTCTGCCTTTAAGACACTGGTTTCAAACTGCGGTCCACAAAGGAGTGCAGGAAAAAAAGTTTAGAGAAAAACAGTGGTAAAAAAAAATAAGAAGAAGAAAAAAAGACATTAAATAAATACATATAAATTAGATTAAATAAATAATACATCTATGAGTAGAAAAATTTTGAATATTTTGCACATATTTATAATGTAAAATTTTCATAGTAAAAATATTGTCTTTCTACAAGAAACTACATAGATGCCTTTTACATGTTAGGATGGAGCTTCTTCACGTGAACATGATCATATTTGGGGTCTGTGACATCTACAAGACTGAACATGTCTGTGAGAGTGGCCTTTTATTGTGGACAGCCTAAGGCACACCTGTGCAATAATCCTGCTGTGTAATCAGCATCTTGATATGCCACACCTGTGAGGGGGATGGATCATCTCGGCAAAGGAGAAGAGCTCACCAACACGGATTTAGACAGATTTGTGAACAATATTTGAGAGAAATATGCCTTTTGTGTACATAGAAAAAATCTTAGATCTTTGAGTTCAGCTCATGAAAAATGGGGGCAAAAACAAAAGTGCTGCGTTTATAATGTTGTTCAGTGTAGAAGCCTTTTACATGTTAGGATGGGGCTTCTTCACGTGAACATGATCAGGGGTCTGTGACATCTACAAGACTGAAATGTATGCAGCACTAAAGCAAATCTATAGTCCACCAAAGCCAGATACATTAACATCGCCATAATTAATAAAACATTAAATCTACTAAGAGAGTTGTCATGATTTAAATGTCTATCACAAAGACAATCCCAGAATGCACTGTAACAAGCCCCTTACAGTGTGCTCTCTGTGTAGTGTGTAGTGTGTGCGTCACATTTAGTGTGCTCTCTGTGTAGTGTGTGTGTGTGTCACAGGGGCGTAATTTGTGGGGGGGATGGGGGGGATATAACCCCCCCAATATTTAAATCTATGCATTACAACCCCCCATTATTTATACCATGATCACAATATCAGGAGGCATACCCAAACTTCAACCCCCCCAATGTTCAAACCAAATCTACGCCCTTGGTGTGTCACTTATGGTGAGTGTGTGTCACTTATAAGGTTGTGGAAGGCACCGGTCTCTCCTGACACACTCTTTGATTCGGGACACTCAGACCCTCTCAGACCCTGAAGGGGTTTTTCATCAGAACCCTGTGATGATTTTTGCCGCATAATTTTACTCAACCGAAATGTAGAGTTTTTTAGAGTTTTAACTTTTTCCAGGAGGACACAGATCTCCTCTCAGCACAATAGAGATCAATGCTTCACGGTAATTCCACGGGATAATTAGAAGCGTCTCCGAGAAACAGAGAAGAAGTCCCAGAGTTCACTTGTACCGGAGCCAGTGAACGCTCGGCCTCAGGAGAGGAGCGGAGGTCTTCAGATGAGCGCTGGAGAAGCTCGGCCTCAGGACAGGAGAGGAGCGGAGGTCTTCAGATGAGCGCTGGAGAAGCTCGGCCTCAGGACAGGAGAGGAGGTCTTCAGATGAGCGCTGGAGAAGGTCATCACACCGCAGGTTTGTTTGTGGAGAGGAAGCCTTCGCTCCGTCACGGTGAACATCAGCAGATTGTCTCAGGAATCGTGTGTAATGGTGTCAGGAAGGTCCAGCTCCGCTTGCAGGGCTTTCGTGAATCTAAATGTTTAGAGTAGTGTGTGAAGATCATTAGGTCTTCGGATCGCTCCGGGCCTTTGGAGAGTATCTGAGCGGAAGAATCGTTCACAACCACAATCATTTAATATCATTATACTTTGAAGGGATGGATCAGTCAAAAATGAAAATTCATTATTTACTCACCGTGATCTCACTCTATGGGATTCTGTCTTCTGCTGAGATGTGCAGCTCGTTTCCTTACAATGACTGTGAAATCAGACAAAAACAGAACTAATACAGCAGTTCATATGGTGTTATATTCCATGAATGACTGAAATATTGTCATAATTCACTAAAATTATTTGTAGCTGTGAAATCTCATTCACTCTTCTGCATAATTAAACTTCATCATAATGTGACGTGTTTTGAATATGCGGAAACGCGAATACCTTCAACGCCCCTTAATATTAATGTTTTGAATTTGTTTTTGTGCTTTAATTGTAAAGTTTTAGCAATATTTTTGTGTTTTTCATTTTCATTAGTTTTTAACATCTATAAAGCTTTATAACTTCTTATTTCAGTTTTACTCATTTAAATTTATTTTAAATTTCATTGTCACAAGCTGGGCTCGAACTCGGGTCTCATGTGTGTAGAGTTGAGTGTTCAACCACTTAGCCACAGAGGAGGTAGTGTTGGACCCAAACGAAACACTCAAGGCAATACTCCAGGCAAAGTCAAGCGTTGGGCTTGGAATACTGCAGGGGCGTTGGTGAGCCTGAACTACATTCATAGTGACCCATAAGGGTGTTGAAGGTCATCTTCCATTCGTCTCCTTGCCGGATCCGCACGAGATGGTAAGCAATGCGGAGATCCAGTTTAGTAAAAATGGAAGCCCCTTGAAGCAGCTCAAAAGCAGTGGCCATGAGAGGAAGGGGGGTATCGATTTCGAACCGTGATCTTGTTGAGGCCCCGGTAATCAATACAAGGCCTAAGACCCCCGTCTTTCCTCTCTACAAAAAATAAGCCCATCCGAAGCCCATCCGGGGAAGTAGAGCCACGGATGATGCCAGCTGACAAGTACTCCTTAATGTAGGTATCCATAGCTGAGTTCTCAGGGGAGGATAAGGAGAAGATCCGACCCCTGGGAGGGCAGGAACCAGGGAGTAGCTCATCGTATCTCAGTGCGGTGAGGCGGTGAGGAAGTAGCCCGGGACTTGCTGAACACTGCCTTGAACTGATGGTAAACACTGGGGATCCGGGAGAGGTCGACAGACTCTTGAAACTCGGAACTAGGGGCTGAGGGACTCTGAAGCATGCAGGTGAGTTGGAAAGTGGATCCCCCAGCTTAGAAAGGTGCCAGTAGGCCAGTCGATCTGGGGATTATGTCTGCACAGCCAAGGGTGACCCAGGATAATAGG
The DNA here is from genome assembly GCA_029959095.1 of Rhinichthys osculus. Taxonomy (NCBI): domain Eukaryota; kingdom Metazoa; phylum Chordata; class Actinopteri; order Cypriniformes; family Leuciscidae; genus Rhinichthys; species Rhinichthys osculus. The sequence continues at coordinate 44,859,925 of JARWKJ010000010.1, read as the reverse complement.
CAACTCGGGGGAGTCAATGAGATAGAAGGTCTCTTCCGGCTGGTGTTGAAAGACGGTAAGTCGCAGGGACTGAATCGCCTCTGTTACTTTGCCTGGTTCCAGAGCTCTGCCATCCAAAGCTATAACTGCCTGGGGTTGAGGAAGTAGTTGGGTAGGGATCTTAAGTTCCTTAGCCAAGGTTAGATCCAGGAAGTCACCTGCGCCACTGGAATCGATCATAGCCTGGACCCGATGCTGGTGGCCCTCCCAGGACAGAGTGGCTGGAATAGCTAGGACAGTGTTAGTAGGAGGAACTCTAATTTTCCCCATCACAGGCCTCCTGTAGCTGGGTGGGGACAGGCGTTTCCCGAAAGCTCGGGGCAAGTGGAGCGGAAGTGGCCGGCCACCCCACAGTAGAGACACCGACGCTCCCTCATGCGACATTCCCTTTCGTTGGGAGAAAGCCTGGAACGGCCTAACTGCATTTCCTCCGGGGAATTCTGGAGCTGTTCAGGGGCCGGGGAAGCTCTGAACGAAGGAACACAAACTGGAGAAACAGAGTTGCTCAGAGGAACTTGGGACTGAGACACGTGGCGGCGAGCTGTTCTCCGCTTTCTCAGACGATTGTCCAGGCGGATGGCCAATGCTATGAGTGACTCGAGATCCCCATCTGGTTCTCGGGTGGCTAACTCATCTTGAAGGGGCTCAGACAACCCTCCCTGAAAACAGACCCTCAGCGCTTCATCATTCCATCCGCTCCTTGCTGCTATGATCCGAAATTCAATGACAAAACCCGCCATGCTGCGGGAACTCTGACGGAGAGAAAGTAGGGGCTTGGAAGCTTCTCGACCACTGACAGGATGATCAAACACCCGCTTGAACTCTTCCACAAATGCCATGTAGGAGTCACAACAGGCCTCCTGGGATTGCCACACGGCGGAGGCCCAGGAGAGCGCCTTATTTGAAAGAAGGGTATTAATGTAAGCAATCTTGGAATGGTCAGTGGGAAAACTTGAGGGTTTGAGCTTGAAGGTGAGGGAGCATTGGGTGAGGAAACCCTGGCAGGAACTTGGATCTCCAGCAAAGGGTTTGGGAGGTGGTAGTCAGGGCTCCGCCACTGGAGAAGGCCTGTCGCCACTCGGGGGTGATCTGGAGGAAGGTGAAGGATCAGGGAGGCGTTCAAAGTGTTGGCGGATGGAACTCATCATATCGGCCAGGAGTCGAGAATGACTGGCCATCAGCTCTTCTTGTCGGCTGAGAATGGCTTCATGGTGCTGGAAAGATGCCTCATGTTGAGCCATCACCCCCAACAGGTCCTTGGAACCGAGTGTCTCTGGGTCCATGACTGAGGTCCATGGGTCCATGGGTCGGTTTTTCTGTCAAAAGCTGGGCTCGAACTCGGGTCTCAGGTGTGGAGCGTTGAGTGTTCTACCACTTAGCCACAGAGGAGGTAGTGTTGGACCCAAAGGAAACACTCAAAGCAGTACTCCAGGCAAAGTAGTTTTTTTTTAAAAGGTACTTTGCAAGTAAAAAAAAAAATCCGACAAAAGTTAGTAGAGATAATGCAAACAATAACAGGAGAGAAATAAAATAACTCCACGAGGTGAGAAAAAAACTAAATCAAATAACTAAGAACAGCTTACTTGGGATAGCTTGGATAGCTTGGATAACTTGGATAACTTGGAAGGACTCGGTGGGACACAGCAGGAGACACATAGCCAAGATTCAAAAACCGAGTGAGGAACAAGAGGAAAAAACAGCAAAAATACTCTAGGGGAAACAAGGCACAGGTGACCTGGATAACGCTAACAAGGACACGCGAGGAAGAATTAAGGCAGAGGGGAACACAGGTGACCTCTAGAGGCCCGGAGACAAACAACAGGAGGCAGGAGGCTGACATCTATATACATTTATTTGATTTCAGTTAGTTATTTATTTCTTTTTTTTTCTTGGTTTTAGTCGTAACACTTTACAATAAGGTTTCATTAGCTAAGATTAGTTAATTATTTAACTAATATGAACTAACATTGAGCAATAGTCAAGCAAGTCACCTTTATTTATACAGCGCTTGCCACTTTATACAATACATTGCTTACAGTATTTAATAACCTTTGTTAGAGTTATTACAGTTTATGTCAGCTCAAGTCCATTAAGTAATATGAAGATATACAGCTTTTGATTTGAATATGTTGAAATTAATCAAAACTAGAAGTATTTCTCAATGGTAGTTTATGACGTTGAATCTTATTGTAAAGTGTTAGTGTTTCAGTTCTAGTTAACTATAATAACCAGCATATTTCAGCTCCAGCAAAACAATAACCTCCTGCGTAATATTTTCACATCGCACAAGTGATGATGTCAGGAAAGCTTTCCAGAGCATGTGCAGAAATCATCATATCTGAGTGCAGAACATTAATATTTCACTGCCATTCAAAGGATCTCAACATTAGTGAGTGCATTAACATAAAGAATCCATATGTTTACCATCAGTGCTTTTATTAATAGTGATGTGTCTGAGTTATTGGGCGACTAATACAGTAATGGAGCAGCGGCTTCATAATTCATGATGAACTGTTGTCAACAAACTGCAATATATATAAGACACAATAATGAATATACATTCAGCTCATCTCTGATGTGCTTCTTCTTCATACCAGTCAGAAGTGTAAGTGAATCTATTGTTAAACACATACATCACACGGTCCGGCGCAGACGCAGACGCCAGCGTCGCCTTTATCAGGAACCAGAGAGTATCTTCACGGAGAGATAAACTCTGCCCGCTCGAGTCCGATCACGCACACGGGTTTATGACTCCAGCGTGACACGGGTTTATGTCTTCAGGGCGCCGGAGACAAATCTGAGAAATAAAAACCTTCCTGAAACGAACAAATGAGCCTGATCAATATTAAAGCTCTTTATGTTTTAGATTCCCATGTTCAGCGCAGAATTATTCCAAACAAACATAAGAGTGTTTCGCCTGTGGGTGAGACTGTGAATTCTGATGAAGAGATGTTTGTTATGTCTCTCTTTATGTGCATTATGAGCCCAAAATCAAGATGAATGCAACATTAATATACTGGAGACTTCTTACTACTATCCACTAGTTTTGCGCATATTAATTCAGAACTCTAGTATATCTAATAATCAATTAGGAGACCAGACATATTTCTATAAGACTTCTGCAGTTCATCCTACTTTATTCATATTTGTTTATTCATCTATCTGCTTATTTATTTATTTACCTGTTTATTATTTAATGGATTAAAGCTCCTCTAGAGAGTCCAGCCTATGAAAGTTTCAGGCGTCTCAGTGATATTTACATCGCTGGCCGTGATTTCTGTGGGCCGGTTAATGTAGGTTACCATCGCTAAGTTAATATGCAAATTGCCTTATCAGCTGGGACTCACAAACAGACAGCATTCTGACTGATTTAATAAACTGCTTTTATCTTTCAAAGTGTTAATTAGCCGAGATGGGCCGCGCTTTCAATGCCGTGTGTAAGAGCATTACACAGAGATGCGGTTTCCTCAGCGCTCTTCGTCTTCCGCCGCTTTACACGGAGTTAAAAACCTATTTAAATACGTTTAAAAGCACAGAAAGCCTGCAAACTCCGAGCTGCGTATCTCGTGTGCTTCAGTTGTTGTTGAAGTTCTAGTGTTTGAGGCCAGTTTTGAAGGTCTCCGTCTGGGTTTTCTCTCACGACTGGAGGATATCACTACATTTCCAGAGCATTGCTGATTTATTTGCTTACATCATTACTGTGATTGCATGTACAGCTTATTTCTAATGTGATTTCTTTTGTTATTGTTGTTCCAGGTCAGAAATCAATGAGGGATTGTGTCAGATATGTCACCAAAATTTGTACAAAATTCAAGATATGATTGAAAAAAAGTACTTGTATGAGATCTTGTTTTTTTTTTATATTATAACATATTATATAATTAGGTGATATCACAAGAGAGCTGTTTTGAATATGAGCACAATGCAAATGTGATATTGATTTTATACAAACATTCAATAAATAAAATGCTACTTTTAAAACATGATTTATGCAGTTAAGCTCTGCCGCCTCTGCAGTGCACAGAGGAGTTTCGTTGTTAGTGATTTCATTTGATTGTTCACAGCTCTATATAGTGTCTTATTATTCTAATTGTATTTATTGATTAAATATAAGATTTCTCAAGCAGTAAATGTGGATATTCAGATACATTTAAGAAGCGCTGGTCTGCTCTTGGTCTCAACACACACTGGTCTTGGTCTTGGTCTCAACACACACTGGTCTTGTTCTGGTCTTGGTCTCAACACACACTGCTCTTGGTCTTGGTCTCAACACACACTGGTCTTGTTCTGGCCTTGGTCTCAACACACACTGCTCTTGGTCTTGGTCTCAACACACACTGGTCTTGTTCTGGTCTTGGTCTCAACACACACTGCTCTTGGTCTTGGTCTCAACACACACTGGTCTTGTTCTGGTCTTGGTCTCAACACACACTGCTCTTGGTCTTGGTCTCAACACACACTGGTCTTGTTCTGGTCTTGGTCTCAACACACACTGCTCTTGGCCTTGGTCTCAACACACACTGGTCTTGGTCTCAACACACACTGGTCTGGTCTTGGTCTTGGTCTCAACACACACTGGTCTTGTTCTGGTCTTGGTCTCAACACACACTGCTCTTGGCCTTGGTCTCAACACACACTGGTCTTGGTCTCAACACACACTGCTCTTGGTCTTTGTCTCAACACACACTGGTCTGGTCTTGGTCTTGGTCTCAACACACACTGGTCTTGTTCTGGTCTTGGTCTCAACACACACTGCTCTTGGTCTTGGTCTCAACACACACCGGTCTTGTTCTGGTCTTGGTCTCAACACACACTGCTCTTGGTCTTGGTCTCAACACACACTGGTCTTGTTCTGGTCTTGGTCTCAACACACACTGCTCTTGGTCTTGGTCTCAACACACACTGGTCTTGGTCTCAACACACACTGGTCTGGTCTTGGTCTTGGTCTTGGTCTCAACACACACTGCTCTTGGTCTTGGTCTCAACACACACTGGTCTTGTTCTGGTCTTGGTCTCAACACACACTGCTCTTGGTCTTGGTCTCAACACACACTGGTCTTGTTCTGGTCTTGGTCTCAACACACACTGCTCTTGGTCTTGGTCTCAACACACACTGGTCTTGTTCTGGTCTTGGTCTCAACACACACTGCTCTTGGCCTTGGTCTCAACACACACTGGTCTTGGTCTCAACACACACTGGTCTGGTCTTGGTCTTGGTCTCAACACACACTGGTCTTGTTCTGGTCTTGGTCTCAACACACACTGCTCTTGGCCTTGGTCTCAACACACACTGGTCTTGGTCTCAACACACACTGCTCTTGGTCTTTGTCTCAACACACACTGGTCTGGTCTTGGTCTTGGTCTCAACACACACTGGTCTTGTTCTGGTCTTGGTCTCAACACACACTGCTCTTGGTCTTGGTCTCAACACACACCGGTCTTGTTCTGGTCTTGGTCTCAACACACACTGCTCTTGGTCTTGGTCTCAACACACACTGGTCTTGTTCTGGTCTTGGTCTCAACACACACTGCTCTTGGTCTTGGTCTCAACACACACTGGTCTTGGTCTCAACACACACTGGTCTGGTCTTGGTCTTGGTCTTGGTCTCAACACACACTGCTCTTGGTCTTGGTCTCAACACACACTGGTCTTGTTCTGGTCTTGGTCTCAACACACACTGCTCTTGGTCTTGGTCTCAACACACACTGGTCTTGTTCTGGTCTTGGTCTCAACACACACTGCTCTTGGTCTTGGTCTCAACACACACTGGTCTTGTTCTGGTCTTGGTCTCAACACACACTGCTCTTGGTCTTGGTCTCAACACACACTGGTCTTGTTCTGGTCTTGGTCTCAACACACACTGCTCTTGGTCTTGGTCTCAACACACACTGGTCTTGGTCTCAACACACACTGGTCTGGTCTTGGTCTTGGTCTCAACACACACTGCTCTTGGTCTTGGTCTCAACACACACTAGTCTTGTTCTGGTCTTGGTCTCAACACACACTGCTCTTGGCCTTGGTCTCAACACACACTGGTCTTGGTCTCAACACACACTGGTCTGGTCTTGGTCTTGGTCTCAACACACACTGGTCTTGTTCTGGTCTTGGTCTCAACACACACTGCTCTTGGTCTTGGTCTCAACACACACTGGTCTTGTTCTGGTCTTGGTCTCAACACACACTGCTCTTGGTCTTGGTCTCAACACACACTGGTCTTGTTCTGGTCTTGGTCTCAACACACACTGCTCTTGGTCTTCGTCTCAACACACACTGGTCTTGTTCTGGTCTTGGTCTCAACACACACTGCTCTTGGTCTTGGTCTCAACACACACTGGTCTTGTTCTGGTCTTGGTCTCAACACACACTGCTCTTGGTCTTGGTCTCAACACACACTGGTCTTGGTCTCAACACACACTGGTCTGGTCTTGGTCTTGGTCTCAACACACACTGCTCTTGGTCTTGGTCTCAACACACACTGGTCTTGTTCTGGTCTTGGTCTCAACACACACTGCTCTTGGTCTTGGTCTCAACACACACTGGTCTTGTTCTGGTCTTGGTCTCAACACACACTGCTCTTGGCCTTGGTCTCAACACACACTGGTCTTGGTCTCAACACACACTGGTCTGGTCTTGGTCTTGGTCTCAACACACACTGGTCTTGTTCTGGTCTTGGTCTCAACACACACTGCTCTTGGTCTTGGTCTCAACACACACTGGTCTTGGTCTCAACACACACTGGTCTGGTCTTGGTCTTGGTCTCAACACACACTGCTCTTGGTCTTGGTCTCAACACACACTAGTCTTGTTCTGGTCTTGGTCTCAACACACACTGGTCTTGGCCTTGGTCTCAACACACACTGGTCTTGGTCTCAACACACACTGGTCTGGTCTTGGTCTTGGTCTCAACACACACTGGTCTTGTTCTGGTCTTGGTCTCAACACACACTGCTCTTGGTCTTGGTCTCAACACACACTGGTCTTGTTCTGGTCTTGGTCTCAACACACACTGCTCTTGGTCTTGGTCTCAACACACACTGGTCTTGTTCTGGTCTTGGTCTCAACACACACTGCTCTTGGTCTTGGTCTCAACACACACTGGTCTTGTTCTGGTCTTGGTCTGAACACACTGCTCTTGGTCTTGGTCTCAACACACACTGGTCTTGTTCTGGTCTTGGTCTCAACACACACTGCTCTTGGTCTTGGTCTCAACACACACTGGTCTTGGTCTCAACACACACTGGTCTGGTCTTGGTCTTGGTCTCAACACACACTGCTCTTGGTCTTGGTCTCAACACACACTGGTCTTGTTCTGGTCTTGGTCTCAACACACACTGCTCTTGGTCTTGGTCTCAACACACACTGGTCTTGTTCTGGTCTTGGTCTCAACACACACTGCTCTTGGTCTTGGTCTCAACACACACTGGTCTTGGTCTCAACACACACTGGTCTGGTCTTGGTCTTGGTCTCAACACACACTGGTCTTGTTCTGGTCTTGGTCTCAACACACACTGCTCTTGGTCTTGGTCTCAACACACACTGGTCTTGTTCTGGTCTTGGTCTCAACACACACTGCTCTTGGTCTTGGTCTCAACACACACTGGTCTTGTTCTGGTCTTGGTCTCAACACACACTGCTCTTGGTCTTGGTCTCAACACACACTGGTCTTGGTCTTGGTCTCAACACACAATGGTCTTGTTCTGGTCTTGGTCTCAACACACACTGCTCTTGGTCTTGGTCTCAACACACACTGGTCTTGTTCTGGTCTTGGTCTCAACACACACTGCTCTTGGTCTTGGTCTCAACACACACTGGTCTTGGTCTTGGTTTCAACACACACTGCTCTTGGTCTTGGTTTCAACACACACTGCTCTTGGTCTTGGTCTCAACACACACTGGTCTTGGTTTCAACACAGACTGGTCTTGTTCTGCTCTTGTTCTGCTCTTGGTCTGGTCTTGGTCTCAACCCCTCAAAGTCTTGCTCTTAGTTTAGGTGGTCCTGACTAACACACTAGTTAAGATATAAAAGATATCATAGAATATCAATTCCATCAATTCCAGGCTTTTGAAAGGTGGCGTGAACTCTGTGTTTTGAAGGGGTTCAAAACAGACGGAGAGACGGAAGTTTTCTGACAATTAGAGATTAGAAACTGCACAGAAATGGAAACTGAACTACAGGTAGCCCTAATACACATTAAATGCAGTCAAGCAAAGCTGATGTTGTTAACATTAATTTGAGAAGAAATTATAATTTACACAGTTTGACGTGATCGTTAGATTTAATCAGAGCGATTTACCTCAGTGCTTTTTTTTCCCTTTAGTTGGGCAGAACAAAAGTGGATGTTACTTGTTCAGAGGACATTTCCCAGTGAAAGTTCTTCCACAAAGAATAATCTGTGATTGTGAATGCCAGTATCCACACCGGCGGCGACGGACAGCCACACACTCTCCTCAGAACATCGTGTTCATCCGCACTGTGCCGTGCCGAGGCACAACCCACGTAAAGCTGATCATTACGCCAATAACTGCAATTGCAGATTTCGAACAGAGATGGCGACAGAGGAAAACCCTTCAATAGAGCTCAAAACTGAACACTGGTCTTGCTTTTAGAGTCTTAAAAAATAAATGTGGGTTGTTAATAATGATGGCTTTAAAATGTCAATGTTTCAATGTTACTACTCGTTATATGTTCAAAAGTAGAAGAAGTGTATAAAGTGAACAGACTTGATGTGGGAGGTATTTTCCAACCCTCCTGAAACTCTAGAGAAGCAGGAGATCAACGAGAAACAATCAGGATATTAAAGATATCTCATCTGTTATTTTTGTTGTAATACGTGAGGGAATCCCTACACCTTTCCAAAGCTCTCTCTCTCTCTCTCTCTCTCTCTCTCTCTCTCTCTCTCTCTCTCTCTCTCTCTCTCTCTCTCTCTCTCTCTCTCTCTCTCTCTCTCTCTCTCTCTCTCTCATTCCCTCGGAGTGATCTGAGCTCGTGTCTGTTTGTAGCAATCGGTGGGATGATTTTTGATGTCTTCCAGTCGGACACTTCTAGGGAATATTTTTCTACTCCTCTATCCCAGAGCAATCGGAATAATTTTGAAGCGCATATTTAAATTCTCGATCCATCTTTGATGTCTTATTTGTGTGAATATTTCTCTTTCTGTCAGGTCCTGGTAGCACGTCACGCGCGGTTGGGAGGGTTTCTTTTTCCAAGCATCAAAGTAAAATCCCACATGCATAAATTCAAGCAAACATAAAACACAAAAGTAACAGAAAGACGAATAAACCAAGAGAGAGTCACACTCCAAAGTCAACTTAAAACGGCGTCTCTGTTGTGCGTCTCTCCAATGATCTCGGAGTCTAATTAGTGCAAAACTTTCCATCTCTCTAACGAAGGCGCGAGCCGATGTTGGGATTGAGATTATTCACCTTCTGTCAATCGGGAAAAACCTTGAGAGCTGCCATATCATTATAGGAAACGTAACCTGTGCAATTAAGAGAGTGAAAAATGACCAGGCGAGTGGTAAGCAGAAAGAGGCGAGTGTAACACCACTAATTATTGACTGTCCGCTCACAGGCTTCATTAGGACGCCTGAGCCTCTAATTTGTTTTGCTGTGACATTCATCATATACTGTCGGTAACCTTTAATTCATCTATTGTTAGCACTTTTGTGTGCTGAAGTAAGGGCTTGCTCAGTGTTTGTGTGTGAGTTTGGGCTGAGGCAGAATCGGTGTAAATTGGCATCAAGTTTCTTCTGCGAGAACTTGGACTGATGAGCCTCTCTCCTAATTTCTCGACAGAGATAAAAACATGCAAAGACAAAAGAACAGCATGAAGCTTAGAGTCGCCGCAGGCCAAACGGAGCCGGCCCGGACCTTCGGATCAGTTATTGATCATGATGGATCTGGAAGGAAACATCCGTGCAGACAGAAATGCGTTTATGAAATCGTAGTAAACGTCCCGTTTTTTAAATGTTTTTCTTGGTTGTATGAACGTTAGTGCAACATTACATTGTATCATTCTTCAAACGTTATGGAATGTTACGTTCTGAAACAAGTGGCAACATTTAAAAAACATCCAACTGAAACGTTTCAGAAGAAAAACGGTCCATGAACGATGTATAAATAATGTTTGTGTGCTAGAATGTTATTAAAAACCAGATAATTTTAGATTCTGTGGTAACACTTTATAATAACTGCATACTATTAATCATTTGTTAAGCATGAGTAAACAGTTAATTCATCATTTATAAAGCATTAATAGACATTAATAAACAGTTAATAAATACAGCTATAAACACTTTTTTTCTTGATTTATAAGCATATCTATAATGCGTTTAATAATTGTATTTTCATACTTTGTTAATGATCAATTAATAATTTCTAAATGAAGTATAGCATTATTTATAAACCAGTTATTTAAGAGTTGTCAGTTATTCATAAGATCACTTAGAAAGTGTAAGTAAATGTAGTAAATACAGGTAGTTATAAAGCATTTAGTAGTGGTCAGTTAACTATTTTGTGAGCTAATCTAAAGTGAGGACTATTCATGCCTTGTAAAGCATTTATAAAGGAGATTTGAAGGCGCATCAATCTTCTAAACAGTAAAATATAACAAACACAACACAGTGATTCAGAACATGGAAATATTTAACGGTCTTTAAATCTCCTTTATAAATGCTTTACAAGGCATGAATAGTCCTCACTTTAGATGAGCTCACAAACATAGTTAACTGACCACTACTAAATGCTTTATAACTACCCGAATTAACCCTGAATTACAGCATAAATACATGTTAATAAAGCATTTATTAACACACTAAGTAACGATTACTATATGTCTGAATAATAAGATGTATGAATGTACATTTAAATAGTTTATTAATCATTTACTCACACTTTCTAAGTAATCTTATGAACCACTGAAAACTCTTAAATAACTGGTTTATAAAAAATGCAATTAATCATTTAGAAATAATAAATTGATCATTAATAAAGGATGAAAATACAATTATTAAATAAATGATAGATATGCTTGTAAATCAAGAAGAAAGCATTTATAGCTGTATTTATAAACTGCTTATTAATGTCTATTAATGCTTTATGAATGATGAATTAACTGTTTACTCATGCTTAACTAATGATTATTAGCGTGTAGTTATTATAACGTGTTACCGATTCTGTTAATGGAAGAACTTTGGGAGAATCTTGCCAGAACGTTCCCTGTTATCTGGGATCGCTAAAATTAAAGGGATACTTCACCACAAAATAAAAGTTCTGCCATCATCGTCTTTCAGGATCAAAATGCGTTTTAGTCTGAGCTTAACAGGATTTTAATGCTCGTTTCAATACTTAATTTTACCGCCAAGATCAAAGAGTGATCAAAAAATATTTTTTTTTATAGAAGTACAGCATATGACTTGTGCTCTCAATATGCTTGGCAATGGACTGACATCATGCGTCACATGACTGATTGCAACTCAATTAAAAACGTCAATAATAGCTTAGAAACATTTCAGAAAAAACAAATAATATGGTCAT
>JARWKJ010000010.1:44818350-44843350 GCA_029959095.1 Rhinichthys osculus | reverse complement strand
ACACACACACACCTGTGCTTGTGATGCATTCAGTCACAGAAAACATAACCGTTATTAATTCAATTCACATTTATTTGTACAGCGCTTTCACAGTACACATCGTTTCACAGTACACACAGTACACATCATGCAGCTTTACAGAGAATGCATGAATCCACATTACAGTGTACAGAGATCTGTTATCAGAGGTACTTCAGAAATATACATAATTACAGTTAGATAAAAATGTATTAATTTAAACAATGTAATAATTGAATGCAGATACAATGAGCTCATTGAAGTAATTAATACTTATTTGTAAAGCATAACATTAATGGATGTTAACCAGTGTTACGATCTAAATTAGTTTTATTCAAATCAACAAATATAATTTAGCATCACTGAATCAACCTAAATACATTCATTTATACCAGCAAAAATGTGTTTATGGGTTAAAAAAATGCTCTTTAAGGTAAGTGTTTACAATGTAGCATCAGTACCGCAACAGTGTAACAGCTGACATGCAAATACACTAAGAACATCTCATAAACCACCTAGCAACGCCCTGGCAACCGCCCACAGCCCGTCAGCACGTGGCGGAGGGTTTCGCATGGGTGACGGCGCTCACAGAAAGTGTAAAAATGCAGTTAATTTTCCTATTCCTCATGCCAGCTGCTCGAGCGGCGGTAATTTGTCAGGAAAAAAATTCACCCAAGTCAGTTTGTTTCTTGCCAAGAATACTAATTAAAATGGGACCGGCTTAAACTTTGAATAGTTACAGATAAGGAATTAAATTTCACAGTTTTAAAATGATGATCATTGTGTGCTTGAGACTTTGGCAGCGGCGTCCGCCAGAGGAAAAGTCTCTTCGGTGTTGTCATTGTGTCTGCGCTCACCTTAGAGGCAACAACCTGCTCCAGCGTCTGCTGTGTGTGTGACTCCATCACTCATGCACGCTCCGACACACACACACACACACACACGGCGCATCGGTGAAACCGGACGGCGCTGCTACTCCGCTTCAAATGCCGCGGATGGATCATAAACACAGTTGGGGATTTTCTGCGTGAGCATCAGTGGGAATGCTTTCAGAGGCCTGGTCGTGTGTGTGATTGTGGCGTGTGGAGGCGTTGTTTCTGGAAACAAAATACTTTAAGAGCGCAAACAGACGAGGACATCCCAGAACACGATGTTCAGGAGACCAGACATCATCCGGCTCAACACCTCGGGAACACCTTTGTTCAAACATATATAATGCATTGCAAAAGTATTTTTAATACATTAATGATGCACCTTATAATGCACTGCAAAAGTATTTTTAATACATTAATAATGCACCTTATAATGCATTGCAAAAGTATTTTAATGCATTAATAATGCACCTTATAATGCATTGCAAAAGTATTTTTAATACATTAATAATGCACCTTATAATGCATTGCAAAAGTATTTTAATGCAATAATAATGCATCTTATAATGCATTGCAAAAGTATTTTTAATACAATAATAATGCACCTTATAATGCATTGCAAAAGTATTTTTAATACATTAATAATGCACCTTATAATGCATTGCAAAAGTATTTTAATGCAATAATAATGCATCTTATAATGCATTGCAAAAGTATTTTTAATACAATAATAATGCACCTTGTAATGCATTGCAAAAGTATTTTAATGCATTAATAATGCACCTTATAATGCACTGCAAAAGTATTTTTAATGCATTAATAATGCACCTTATAATGCATTGCAAAAGTATTTTTAATACATTAATAATGCACCTTGTAATGCATTGCAAAAGTATTTTAATGCATTAATAATGCACCTTATAATGCACTGCAAAAGTATTTTTAATGCATTAATAATGCACCTTATAATGCATTGCAAAAGTATTTTTAATACATTAATAATGCACCTTATAATGCACTGCAAAAGTATTTTAATGCATTAATAATGCACCTTATAATGCACTGCAAAAGTATTTGTAATACATTAATAATGCACCGTATAATGCATTGCAAAAGTATTTTTAATACATTAATAATGCACCTTATAATGCATTGCAAAAGTATTTTTGGTAACACTTTATTTTACAGTGTCCTTGTTACATATGTTACATGTACTTACCATAGTAATAATAGTGAATTATGTATAATTACATGCAACCACCCCTCATCCTAACCCTATAGTAAGTACATTATTACTCAGTACTTAAATATATAATTACACTGGAACAATGACACCTTAATATAAAGTGTAACCATATTTTTTAATGCATTATGCATTGAATGGTCTCATTAATTGTAAACACGGTAATAATACATTATAATATTCATTGTTACACTTTTAGGAAGTGTAATGGATTAAAACACACAACCAATTTCAGATGCAACAAGGAATCTGAAAATATTATGCATTTTAAGTTTGGATACAATTATTTGTTATTAATGCAACAAATAAAACAAATTTTATCAAAACAAATAAAGTGTTACCAAAATCCCAGTATGTGAAATTAAGCATTTGTTTAGAGAAAGTGTTTGAAGAAGTGTTTATTCAAGCATAAAAACAAAAACTATATTGTGGAAACTATAGATTCCCCCCCAAAAAAATCCTCCAACACTGCAGTTAGTGTCACTGTAACCCACTAACGGTCCGTCAGCAGTGAGAGATGCATCTTACACTAGTAACAGTAACTCTATGGTGTTTCGTGACAGTTATGACAGGGGCTTTATCTTCCCCAACTGCAGGTACACTGAGTGTATTCTGAGATGCATGGCTTTGGATTCAGTCTGTAATGTATTTTTGTGACGTTAAATCCCGTGATGAGCATCAGACGACCGCGAGCTGAGACGCGAACCCCTCGTGTTCTGCTTTAGCGGCTCAAAGGAATATCTGCAATGTCACACTGATTCTGGAAATGATTTTGCTTCTAATTAATGATATTTTGTCTCTTGTCATCAGACGATGACACTGACCTTCGGACGATGTCACCGTGAAAAGGTCGAACCCCTGGAGCTCGATCACATCTGGATGCAAAACAATATTTCATGGCATTTGTTGGATTAAATGAACTTGTGTAAATGAATTAGTGTGATTGAAGGTTCCTACAGACATCCATGACTTCTGTTTATACGTAGATATGCTCAGAATATTACAATATTTGGGCTAATTCAGCAACCAATGCGAGTACAGTACTCATATATGACTGTTTCTGGCTGTGATGTTGCTGACAAACATAATTATATATAAATAACTGTCCTCTTTATATATCATTCTGTTATTTAAACTCTAAATCACTGGTGAAAGTGCTGAAATCTTCAGTTGCAATGAACAAGCTTTCAAAATACATTGTATTGAAAAAGATTACGTCTTTGTGATTCAATAATTAATGCATCAAAGTGTTAAATTAATTCCACAGCTTTTCGCCCGAAATCATCAGAGAAAATGCACAAATGTTGGTAGATTCCATCTGCGCTTAATTATCAGTAATTATCATTGGATTCGTCTAACACGCATGACGTCACTGAGTGACAAAAGATTAAGAAAACAAGACGCATAAATAAAAACAATTATCAGCGTGAGATATGATTCCGCCTGTAAACAGGGTGAGAGAGTTAGCCCCGCCCACTCTCCAGTAATTAACAGGCTAATGAAGGTAACGAGCCAGAGGGGGCGGGGAGATCTGATGACCTCGCTCATTATTATGTGTGCTTAATGACGACATCCTTCAGATAAACCGGTGTAAACTCATTAAAAACATCAGTGAATCACAGCGCTCGTTTAAATGATTTGTTCCACTACAAATTATTCAGAAATATTCCAGAGATTATTTCTCTAATCAAACTAAACATGTTTTTGGATATACCGTTTTAATCTATAATCAATTTATCTCTTTTTCCTGTGTCTTCAGTCTAGAGTAACGGAAGCCAGTTGCTTAACGACATCATCCTACTGTACAGGAAGTGACATCATTCATGGTTGAACTGTCAGTCCACCAATCAGCAGAGACCAGCTTTATCTCTATATGTATTGTATTATTATGTTATTATACGGTAAGTTGAAGACTAACTTGCTTTATTTTGGCGCGTACGTGTGATAGATTGGTTGTTTGATTTTCCTGCTGTCATGTTTTGACGTTATTTCATGTTTCTATGTATGTTAGTGTTATTTACTGTTTATGGACAGCACTTTGGTCCATTCAAATGCTTTCGAAAGTGCTTTATAAATAAAAGTTGAGTTTATTTGCATCCGGCTCTCAATCTAAATAAATCGGCGAAAGACACACTTAGTTCACTCTTAGTACAGTTCACAAATAATTACAAAGAACTGTTTGCATAAATAATAAAGTTTTCGTGAATAAAGCTGCAGATCTACACTAGAAATACCTCCTTAATTTATGACCCAAGCAGATTTATGTGTACAGTTTCGAAGGCTCTGGAATGATATGATGAATATGAAATAAGCGCCGTGTGTGATTACTTCAGTCTCTCAGCGGCAAGAGTTCAGAGAACGTTGAGTTTGAACCCAAAACAGATTGAGATCTCCCATTCAAGCTGACACACACTGCTAAAGACGCCAGTGGTGATTAATTAGCATGTGGTTTGGAGGCGGAGCAACAGTGTGTGTGTGAGCCTCAGGCCAGCCGTGTGTGAGCCGCATCGGGTCAGAGCTCGCGCTGATCTACAGACACAAACACTCTCAAACACTCGTGCTTCATCTCGGCTTCACTCGCTAGCGCTCGCAGCGGCACACACGCCGGACGCAGAACACACGGAGCGGACCCGGAGCGGACCCGAAACAGCTGAGGACCAGAGGCAGGAGCGTGTGGAGATACGAGCTTCCAGCGCTCACACGGACGGCACCTTCTCATAACGTTTCGCTAAGTTATGAAACATTATTTCTGAATGTTTTGAGAACGTTTTGGTAACGCTTTATTCTGCAGTGTCCGGGTTACACGTCACATGCGCTTACTGTAGTATTAACAGTAAATTATGCATAATTACATGCAAACAAACCCTAACCCATAGTAATACATATTGTTCAATAATATTTTTCAGTACTTACATATGGATACACTGTAACAAGGACAGTGTGTAACCAGCATGTTATGTGAACGTTGCATTGTATCGTTCTTCAAACATTACGAGAGTTACTTTTGAATGTTCTCTGAGCGCATTCAAGAAACAACGTTTAAAAACGGTAGACGAACATCCGACTAAAAGTTCTGAAGACGATGTATATAAATATCAACTAACAAAAACATAACTAAAAGACATAAAACAGTAGCATTTCATTAAATGTTGGCATACAGAGAACCTCTTAAAACCTCTCCTCATCGCGTATCTGTATCTAGAGCAGCGTCTCGAACGAGCCGAACACACACCAGACGACACACAGAACACACACCAGACGACACACAGAACACACACCAGACGACACAGAACACACACCAGACGACACAGAACACACACCAGACGACACACAGAACACACACCAGACGACACAGAACACACACCAGACGACACACAGAACACACACCAGACGACACACAGAACACACACCAGACGACACACAGAACACACACCAGACGACACAGAACACACACCAGACGACACACAGAACACACACCAGACGACACACAGAACACACACCAGACGACACAGAACACACACCAGACGACACAGAACACACACCAGACGACACAGAACACACACCAGACGACACACAGAACACACACCAGACGACACACAGAACACACACCAGACGACACACAGAACACACACCAGACGACACACAGAACACACACCAGACGACACACAGAACACACACCAGACGACACACAGAACACACACCAGACGACACACAGAACACACACCAGACGACACACAGAACACACACCAGACGACACAGAACACACACCAGACGACACAGAACACACACCAGACGACACAGAACACACACCAGACGACACACAGAACACACACCAGACGACACACAGAACACACACCAGACGACACAGAACACACACCAGACGACACAGAACACACACCAGACGACACACAGAACACACACCAGACGACACACAGAACACACACCAGACGACACACAGAACACACACCAGACGACACAGAACACACACCAGACGACACAGAACACACACCAGACGACACAGAACACACACCAGACGACACAGAACACACACCAGACGACACACAGAACACACACCAGACGACACACAGAACACACACCAGACGACACACAGAACACACACCAGACGACACACAGAACACACACCAGACACACACCAGACGACACACAGAACACACACCAGACGACACACAGAACACACACCAGACGACACACAGAACACACACCAGACGACACACAGAACACACACCAGACGACACACAGAACACACACCAGACGACACACAGAACACACACCAGACACACACCAGACGACACACAGAACACACACCAGACGACACACAGAACACACACCAGACGACACACAGAACACACACCAGACACACACCAGACGACACACAGAACACACACCAGACGACACACAGAACACACACCAGACGACACACAGAACACACACCAGACGACACACAGAACACACACCAGATGACACAGAACACACACCAGACGACACACAGAACACACACCAGACGACACACAGAACACACACCAGACGACACACAGAACACACACCAGACGACACACAGAACACACACCAGACGACACAGAACACACACCAGACGACACAGAACACACACCAGACGACACAGAACACACACCAGACGACACACAGAACACACACCAGACGACACACAGAACACACAGCAGACGACACACAGAACACACACCAGACGACACACAGAACACACACCAGACGACACACAGAACACACACCAGACGACACACAGAACACACAGCAGACGACACACAGAACACACACCAGACGACACAGAACACACACCAGACGACACAGAACACACACCAGACGACACAGAACACACACCAGACGACACACAGAACACACACCAGACGACACACAGAACACACACCAGACGACACACAGAACACACACCAGACGACACACAGAACACACACCAGACGACACACAGAACACACACCAGACGACACACAGAACACACACCAGACGACACAGAACACACTCCAGATGACACAGAACACACACCAGACGACACACAGAACACACACCAGACGACACACAGAACACACACCAGACGACACACAGAACACACACCAGACGACACAGAACACACACCAGACGACACACAGAACACACACCAGACGACACACAGAACACACAGCAGACGACACACAGAACACACACCAGACGACACAGAACACACACCAGACGACACAGAACACACACCAGACGACACAGAACACACACCAGACGACACACAGAACACACACCAGACGACACACAGAACACACACCAGACGACACACAGAACACACACCAGACGACACACAGAACACACACCAGACGACACACAGAACACACACCAGACGACACACAGAACACACACCAGACGACACACAGAACACACACCAGACGACACACAGAACACACACCAGACGACACAGAACACACTCCAGATGACACAGAACACACACCAGACGACACACAGAACACACACCAGACGACACACAGAACACACACCAGACGACACAGAACACACACCAGACGACACAGAACACACACCAGACGACACACAGAACACACACCAGACGACACACAGAACACACACCAGACGACACAGATTACACACCAGACGACACACAGAACACACACCAGACGACACACAGAACACACACCAGACGACACACAGAACACACACCAGACGACACAGAACACACACCAGACGACACACAGAACACACACCAGACGACACACAGAACACACACCAGACGACACAGAACACACACCAGACGACACACAGAACACACACCAGACAACACACAGAACACACACCAGACGACACAGAACACACTCCAGATGACACAGAACACACACCAGACGACACACAGAACACACACCAGACGACACAGAACACACACCAGACGACACACAGAACACACACCAGACGACACAGAACACACACCAGACGACACACAGAACACACACCAGACAACACAGAACACACACCAGACGACACACAGAACACACACCAGACGACACACCAGACGACACAGAACACACACCAGACGACACACAGAACACACACCAGACTACACACCAGACGACACAGAACACACACCAGACGACACACAGAACACACACCAGACGACACACAGAACACACACCAGACGACACACAGAACACACACCAGACGACACAGAACACACACCAGACGACACACAGAACACGCACCAGACGACACACAGAACACACACCAGACGACACACAGAACACACACCAGACGACACACAGAACACACACCAGACGACACACAGAACACACACCAGACGACACACAGAACACACACCAGACGACACACAGAACACACAGCAGACGGCACACAGAACACACACCAGACGACACACAGAACACACACCAGACGACACACAGAACACACACCAGACGACACACAGAACACACACCAGACGACACACAGAACACACACCAGACGATACACAGAACACACACCAGACGACACACAGAACACACACCAGACGACACACAGAACACACACCAGACGACACACAGAACACACACCAGACGACACACAGAACACACACCAGACGACACACAGAACACACACCAGACGACACACAGAACACACACCAGACGACACACAGAACACACACCAGACGACACACAGAACACACACCAGACGACACACAGAACACACACCAGACGACACACAGAACACACACCAGACGACACACAGAACACACACCAGACGACACACAGAACACACACCAGACGACACACAGAACACACAGCAGACGACACAGAACACACACCAGACGACACAGAACACACACCAGACGACACAGAACACACACCAGACGACACACAGAACACACACCAGACGACACACAGAACACACAGCAGACGACACACAGAACACACACCAGACGACACACAGAACACACACCAGACGACACACAGAACACACACCAGACGACACACAGAACACACAGCAGACGACACACAGAACACACACCAGACGACACAGAACACACACCAGACGACACAGAACACACACCAGACGACACAGAACACACACCAGACGACACACAGAACACACACCAGACGACACACAGAACACACACCAGACGACACACAGAACACACACCAGACGACACACAGAACACACACCAGACGACACACAGAACACACACCAGACGACACACAGAACACACACCAGACGACACAGAACACACTCCAGATGACACAGAACACACACCAGACGACACACAGAACACACACCAGACGACACACAGAACACACACCAGACGACACACAGAACACACACCAGACGACACACAGAACACACACCAGACGACACACAGAACACACACCAGACGACACAGAACACACTCCAGATGACACAGAACACACACCAGACGACACACAGAACACACACCAGACGACACACAGAACACACACCAGACGACACAGAACACACACCAGACGACACAGAACACACACCAGACGACACACAGAACACACACCAGACGACACACAGAACACACACCAGACGACACAGATTACACACCAGACGACACACAGAACACACACCAGACGACACACAGAACACACACCAGACGACACACAGAACACACACCAGACGACACAGAACACACACCAGACGACACACAGAACACACACCAGACGACACACAGAACACACACCAGACGACACAGAACACACACCAGACGACACACAGAACACACACCAGACAACACACAGAACACACACCAGACGACACAGAACACACTCCAGATGACACAGAACACACACCAGACGACACACAGAACACACACCAGACGACACAGAACACACACCAGACGACACACAGAACACACACCAGACGACACAGAACACACACCAGACGACACACAGAACACACACCAGACAACACAGAACACACACCAGACGACACACAGAACACACACCAGACGACACACCAGACGACACAGAACACACACCAGACGACACACAGAACACACACCAGACGACACACCAGACGACACAGAACACACACCAGACGACACACAGAACACACACCAGACGACACACAGAACACACACCAGACGACACACAGAACACACACCAGACGACACAGAACACACACCAGACGACACACAGAACACGCACCAGACGACACACAGAACACACACCAGACGACACACAGAACACACACCAGACGACACACAGAACACACACCAGACGACACACAGAACACACACCAGACGACACACAGAACACACACCAGACGACACACAGAACACACAGCAGACGGCACACAGAACACACACCAGACGACACACAGAACACACACCAGACGACACACAGAACACACACCAGACGACACACAGAACACACACCAGACGACACACAGAACACACACCAGACGATACACAGAACACACACCAGACGACACACAGAACACACACCAGACGACACACAGAACACACACCAGACGACACACAGAACACACACCAGACGACACACAGAACACACACCAGACGACACACAGAACACACACCAGACGACACACAGAACACACACCAGACGACACACAGAACACACACCAGACGACACACAGAACACACACCAGACGACACACAGAACACACAGCAGACGGCACACAGAACACACACCAGACGACACACAGAACACACACCAGACGACACACAGAACACACACCAGACGACACACAGAACACACACCAGACGACACACAGAACACACACCAGACGATACACAGAACACACACCAGACGACACACAGAACACACACCAGACGACACACAGAACACACACCAGACGACACACAGAACACACACCAGACGACACAGAACACACACCAGACGACACACAGAACACACACCAGACAACACACAGAACACACACCAGACGACACAGAACACACTCCAGATGACACAGAACACACACCAGACGACACACAGAACACACACCAGACGACACAGAACACACACCAGACGACACACAGAACACACACCAGACGACACAGAACACACACCAGACGACACACAGAACACACACCAGACAACACAGAACACACACCAGACGACACACAGAACACACACCAGACGACACACCAGACGACACAGAACACACACCAGACGACACACAGAACACACACCAGACGACACACCAGACGACACAGAACACACACCAGACGACACACAGAACACACACCAGACGACACACAGAACACACACCAGACGACACACAGAACACACACCAGACGACACAGAACACACACCAGACGACACACAGAACACGCACCAGACGACACACAGAACACACACCAGACGACACACAGAACACACAGCAGACGACACACAGAACACACAGCAGACGACACACAGAACACACACCAGACGACACAGAACACACACCAGACGACACAGAACACACACCAGACGACACAGAACACACACCAGACGACACACAGAACACACACCAGACGACACACAGAACACACACCAGACGACACACAGAACACACACCAGACGACACACAGAACACACACCAGACGACACACAGAACACACACCAGACGACACACAGAACACACACCAGACGACACACAGAACACACACCAGACGACACACAGAACACACACCAGACGACACAGAACACACTCCAGATGACACAGAACACACACCAGACGACACACAGAACACACACCAGACGACACACAGAACACACACCAGACGACACAGAACACACACCAGACGACACAGAACACACACCAGACGACACACAGAACACACACCAGACGACACACAGAACACACACCAGACGACACAGATTACACACCAGACGACACACAGAACACACACCAGACGACACACAGAACACACACCAGACGACACACAGAACACACACCAGACGACACAGAACACACACCAGACGACACACAGAACACACACCAGACGACACACAGAACACACACCAGACGACACAGAACACACACCAGACGACACACAGAACACACACCAGACAACACACAGAACACACACCAGACGACACAGAACACACTCCAGATGACACAGAACACACACCAGACGACACACAGAACACACACCAGACGACACAGAACACACACCAGACGACACACAGAACACACACCAGACGACACAGAACACACACCAGACGACACACAGAACACACACCAGACAACACAGAACACACACCAGACGACACACAGAACACACACCAGACGACACACCAGACGACACAGAACACACACCAGACGACACACAGAACACACACCAGACTACACACCAGACGACACAGAACACACACCAGACGACACACAGAACACACACCAGACGACACACAGAACACACACCAGACGACACACAGAACACACACCAGACGACACAGAACACACACCAGACGACACACAGAACACGCACCAGACGACACACAGAACACACACCAGACGACACACAGAACACACACCAGACGACACACAGAACACACACCAGACGACACACAGAACACACACCAGACGACACACAGAACACACACCAGACGACACACAGAACACACAGCAGACGGCACACAGAACACACACCAGACGACACACAGAACACACACCAGACGACACACAGAACACACACCAGACGACACACAGAACACACACCAGACGACACACAGAACACACACCAGACGATACACAGAACACACACCAGACGACACACAGAACACACACCAGACGACACACAGAACACACACCAGACGACACACAGAACACACACCAGACGACACACAGAACACACACCAGACGACACACAGAACACACACCAGACGACACACAGAACACACACCAGACGACACACAGAACACACACCAGACGACACACAGAACACACACCAGACGACACAGAACACACACCAGACGACACAGAACACACACCAGACGACACAGAACACACACCAGACGACACACAGAACACACACCAGACGACACACAGAACACACAGCAGACGACACACAGAACACACACCAGACGACACACAGAACACACACCAGACGACACACAGAACACACACCAGACGACACACAGAACACACAGCAGACGACACACAGAACACACACCAGACGACACAGAACACACACCAGACGACACAGAACACACACCAGACGACACAGAACACACACCAGACGACACACAGAACACACACCAGACGACACACAGAACACACACCAGACGACACACAGAACACACACCAGACGACACACAGAACACACACCAGACGACACACAGAACACACACCAGACGACACACAGAACACACACCAGACGACACAGAACACACTCCAGATGACACAGAACACACACCAGACGACACACAGAACACACACCAGACGACACACAGAACACACACCAGACGACACACAGAACACACACCAGACGACACACAGAACACACACCAGACGACACACAGAACACACACCAGACGACACACAGAACACACACCAGACGACACAGAACACACTCCAGATGACACAGAACACACACCAGACGACACACAGAACACACACCAGACGACACACAGAACACACACCAGACGACACAGAACACACACCAGACGACACAGAACACACACCAGACGACACACAGAACACACACCAGACGACACACAGAACACACACCAGACGACACAGATTACACACCAGACGACACACAGAACACACACCAGACGACACACAGAACACACACCAGACGACACACAGAACACACACCAGACGACACAGAACACACACCAGACGACACACAGAACACACACCAGACGACACACAGAACACACACCAGACGACACAGAACACACACCAGACGACACACAGAACACACACCAGACAACACACAGAACACACACCAGACGACACAGAACACACTCCAGATGACACAGAACACACACCAGACGACACACAGAACACACACCAGACGACACAGAACACACACCAGACGACACACAGAACACACACCAGACGACACAGAACACACACCAGACGACACACAGAACACACACCAGACAACACAGAACACACACCAGACGACACACAGAACACACACCAGACGACACACCAGACGACACAGAACACACACCAGACGACACACAGAACACACACCAGACGACACACCAGACGACACAGAACACACACCAGACGACACACAGAACACACACCAGACGACACACAGAACACACACCAGACGACACACAGAACACACACCAGACGACACAGAACACACACCAGACGACACACAGAACACGCACCAGACGACACACAGAACACACACCAGACGACACACAGAACACACACCAGACGACACACAGAACACACACCAGACGACACACAGAACACACACCAGACGACACACAGAACACACACCAGACGACACACAGAACACACAGCAGACGGCACACAGAACACACACCAGACGACACACAGAACACACACCAGACGACACACAGAACACACACCAGACGACACACAGAACACACACCAGACGACACACAGAACACACACCAGACGATACACAGAACACACACCAGACGACACACAGAACACACACCAGACGACACACAGAACACACACCAGACGACACACAGAACACACACCAGACGACACACAGAACACACACCAGACGACACACAGAACACACACCAGACGACACACAGAACACACACCAGACGACACACAGAACACACACCAGACGACACACAGAACACACACCAGACGACACACAGAACACACACCAGACGACACACAGAACACACACCAGACGACACACAGAACACACACCAGACGACACACAGAACACACACCAGACGACACACAGAACACACACCAGACGACACACAGAACACACACCAGACGACACAGAACACACACCAGACGACACAGAACACACACCAGACGACACAGAACACACACCAGACGACACACAGAACACACACCAGACGACACACAGAACACACAGCGACATTGACGAGATGCTTCGCTAAAGCATTGGAATGAACAAATTATTATCGATTGTTCATTAATCGTTAGAATCCCTAATGTAAACATACCTAATGTCTCTGAAAGTGTATCTATCCTTTACACTCATCAGCGTTTTCAGTGTGTGTGTTAGTGTGTGTGTGTGTGTGTTTTCTGGCCTGGATCTGCAGTGTAAACGGACTGAAGCTCGTCCAGCGCTGGAGATTATTAAAGGTATTATCTCGACCTCCAGGAGGGATTCGCTACAGGAGAGAGTCGACCTGCTCTTATTGTACCTGACACACTCAAACACACACACACACACACACACACACGCAGATACTCGCCAAACACCTCTAATCCGCTGTCAAACCCTATTTATGCCTCACACACACACACACACACACACACACACACACACGCTTTAGAGTCCCTCAGGTCCAGCAATTACAGCCACAGGAATCACACGGGCCAGAAACACAGCAAGGCCTTCAGAGGAGATAACATGACACACACACACACACACACACACACAGCTTCTGTTTTGAACAGTAGATCCGCATGTGCTGAACACATGTGCTGTTTTAGTGTTTCTGAGAGAGTCTCTTCTGCTCATCAAAGCTGCGTTTATTTGATCAAACATACAGTAAAACAGTGAAATATGATTCCAGAGTAAATCAGCTGTTTTCACTGTGAGTGTATAGTAGACTAATAATATGATGATTTGATGCTTGAGAAACATTATTATGAATGTTGAACACAGTTACGGTGCTGATCCTGAGTTCTGTGGAAACCGTCACACATTTTTTTTTTTTTTAGGATTCTTTGATGAACAGAGAGTTCAAAAGAACAGCAATTATTTGAAATAGAAACTTTTCTAACATAAGTGTCATTACTGTCACTTTTATCGATTTAATGTGTCCTTGGTGAACAAACGTGTTAATTTCTTTATAAAAAAAAAAAAAGTCACTGACCCCAAACTCTAGTGATTAAGTCTATGATGCTCCACACACTGAGAACATGCAGATGGAGGGACGTTTACTTCAATTACACTTTATTTGATTTCTTTTCTGCCGTGAGTGTGTGTTAGCGCTCTCTATTCCTACAACTCACTGAAGGCAGGACTGTGCTGGATTAGAGAAGAATGTGCCCGCCTCACCACAGGCCGACAGTAAGTGTGTGTTTGAAGGTACGGCGTGCGACCACATCATCCCAGGCTGGAGTGTGTTTGCACACACACACACACACACACACACACACACACACACACACACAGGCTGGAGGTTTACTGCTTCCAGATGCCTCTCCTCTTCCTCAATGACAGGAGAAACTCTCGCTTCTGACTCATCAAATCATAAAACACTGCAAAGACAAACGAGTGACGATCCCGACGGGCGCTCATAAAGACTTATTTTATTTTATTCCATTTCTCACACGCAGACATTCGTCCGGCGAGAGGTTACGGGCGTGTAAAATAAATTATAGTTTCATTGTAAAGATGCAGGCACTTTAGAAAAGTGCGTCCAAATGGATCCGGCGTGTTTATGGAGACTGTTGTCCTGGGGAGTAAAAGCAAAGGTATCAATTAAATGACAAATGCAGCGTGTAGTTGTGTGTGTGTGTGTGTGTGTGTGTGTGTGTGTGTGTGTGTGTGTGTGTGTGTGTGTGTGTGTGAGTGTGTGTTTGCCATTGGTCTCATGCCCTCAGTTTAAATGTGAAATTCAGCACATTCAGATTTCAGCACTCAGCAAACTTATGAGGGTCAATCCAGACATGGCGGTCCAGAAGGGTTTGGATGTCTCACACACACACACACACACACACACACACACACACACACACACACACACACACACACACACACACACACACAGCATGTGATCTTATAGACTGAGGAGCCCGAAACATTTGACGATAAAGGGACAAAAATCGAACATAACTGAGGCTGAAAGATTATATTCACTTTTAAATGCAATTTTTTTAACGTAAATCATTTTCTAAATTAGAAACGGGGTTATTGTCATTAGCAAAAACTAAAACCATTGAAAAAACATCTTTGTTACTTAAAATAAAATAAACGTGAACTGAAATAAAATAAAAATTATGTTTCAGTTAGTTTCCAAGGCAACATTTCTGTTTTCCATTTAATTTACTAAAGTGCTAAAATAACTCAAACTAAAATAAAAATTACTAAAACTTTAATTACAATAAAATTCCCCCAAATTATTAATAAAAACTATAGTATATTAATGATCCTAAAATATTTGTATTGTTAATTAAGATCTGCTTCATTGGCAAGCACATCGCTGGTTAGTTTAGCTGTAGTCTAACCCATAACCCATAACCCATAACCCATAACCCATAACCCTCTCTAAATACACCAATAACCCAACTCACTGATTAGCATTCGTGTCATTAATCAGTGGGGTCAGCGGCCTAAATCCTTGACCCGTGTGTGTGTGTGTTGTTCTGTGTCTCATGAGAACATAAACCCATAATCTCTCTCATCATTTCAACACGAGAGAGAGAGAGGTAGAGAGAGAGAGAGAGAGAGGTAGAGAGAGAGTGAGAGAGAGAGAGAGAGAGAGAGAGAGAGAGAGAGAGAGAGAGAGAGAGAGAGAGAGAGAGAGGGAGAGAGAGAGAGAGAGAGAGAGAGAGTGAGAGAGAGAGAGAGAGAGAGAGAGAGAGTGAGAGAGAGAGAGAGAGTGAGAGAGAGAGAGAGGTAGAGAGAGAGAGAGAGAGAGAGAGAGAGAGAGAGAGAGAGAGAGAGAGAGAGAGAGAGAGAGAGAGAGAGAGAGAGAGAGAGAGAGGTAGAGAGAGAGAGAGAGAGAGAGAGAGAGAGAGAGAGGGAGAGAGAGAGAGAGAAAGAGGGAAGGAAAACAACGTTTCACATTCACAGATGAACCCAATTTGGTGCGGTTTGGAGTGTAATTTAGATCAAACATCTCCATGTAAATGAGTCAGGCTTTCTTAATTAGGTGGTTGTGCAGAGAGAGAGAGAGAGAGAGAGAGTGGGTGTGGCATCTGAAGTCACAGGCCCCGCCCCCTTCATGTTCTGACCCAACCCTTCACTGTGATTGGCTGAGACACTCATTCCCATGGTGATCAGTAAGTAAATAGGTCATTCCTCTCTGATTTAGCTGTGTGTAGAGACACACGCTGCCAACAAGCTGCAATACACACTTATGCCAAACACACTGAACTCCAGCCAAGCACTGACACACACACACATATGCACACACTCATAAATCACACACACTATTTAACCCATTTCATGAGTGTGTGTCTGAACGCACTGGGTTTGTTGGACGTGTTCTGTACATATATAAGAGATAAACTCAAATGGTGCTTCAGTGATGCAGGCACACAGTAACGTGTCGGAGCTCAGATGATCTAACGGGCCCTGGGTTACAGGAGCCACCGGGACCCCCACGAGCCGAGAGTGTGTGTGTGTGTGTGTGTGTGTGTGTGTGCATCACATGTGCTGCTACTCTGATGAGCTCTAGTGTCTGCACAGAGCAAAACAACAACAAAAAACACGTTGGGTTATTTTTTAACCCAACTAGCTTTTAACCCAATGCATTGGGTTAAAAGTCTTAATGAGACTTTTCCCCCTGAAAGAGTCTCGCCAAACCTGCGTTTATTAGATCATAAATACAGTAAAACAGTGTAATATTACTCCAGTGTAAATCAGCTGTTTTCTATGTGAATATACAGTAAAGTGTAATTTATTCCTGTGATCAAAGCTGAATTTCAGCATCATTACTCCAGTCTTCAGTGTCACATGATCCTTCAGAAATCACTCTAATATGAGGATCTGATGATCAACAAACACCTGAAACATTTAAGTCAACACGATCTCATGAACGTGCGTATCTATACCACGAATTTAATTTATCGTGCTATTTATACGCCAAAAATGGTTTTTGCGTGCATATGCTACGCACTGTAATCTCTTGGGTAGGATTAGGGATGGGGAGTGCGTGCGTATTACACGCTAAATAATGCGTATCATATGCACGCGAAAAACTGCGTGTCATAAACACGCAAAAACTACTTTTGGCGTATAAATGACACGAAAAAATTTAATTCGTGGTATAGATACGCACTTTCATGAGATCGGGCTGTTTAAGTTGGACGTTCATCTAACGTTTTTAAAATGAAGCTTGTTTCAGAATTTTAAAAAGTAATGTTCCCATAATGTTTGAAGAATGAAAACCGTCCCCGTAATGAGGAGAACCGGGTCAGTTATCGCAGTCGGACAGAAGCTGAGGGAAACCTCACACGCGTCTCACACACACACACACACACACACATGTCTGTTTCGCTTCTCCACAACACCATCACTGCGCTGGGTCTGGCAGCGTTTCAGCGTCATGAATTTCATATTAACTGAAATAAAAACTGGCCTGTGAGTTTGTCATGTGAGAACGCTCAATAATTCCTCTGTCACTCGAGGACGAGATGAACACATCCATGATGCCAAGACAGACTCTCTGGTTTCTCCTAAACAGAAATGAGTTTAAAGTGTCCCTATTATGCTATTTTAAAGGCTTCTAATGTTGTTTTGCGTCTAAAACAGCAGATTTATATGCATCTAAGGTCAAAAAAACACTGTAATGTCCTCATAATCTCCACTGCAGCGTCAGCTCTGTCTCTCAGTGTCTGAAACGCTTCGTTCGGAGATTCAGTCTCTCTAAGCCCCGCCTCTCTGAGAGCTGCTCTGCTGTGATTGGTCAGAAAGCAAACGCTCATTATCATATCTGCATTTTAGCTCTTGATCACAGTGATACGAACAGTAACGATGGCGAGGGTTTCACCGTCTCAATCTCAGAGAACAGCGTCTTCTCGACATGAACGACACGAGCCGAACTCTCCCAGTCTCAGATACACTACAGTGATTGAGGGCGGGGCTAAGAGACGCTGCTCAGCCAATCAAGAGCATTATGCAAACGAGTTACAAACCTACAGGATCAGCAGGATTACTGACGACTCGTTCAGAATCACTTCTTTCTTTTAGGAAACCAAATCTCACTTTATCTGCACTTTGATCTTTGAAACTTTTCAGAGTTACAATCAAAACAATCAAATTTATTACACACTACATGAAAGGGAATGTTCGAAAAGCATAATAGGGATAATAGGCAAACTGATTGTTTTTAAAGTCTCCTGCTTCTAAAAGCAAAAGGCTCCCGTAATCTCACATGCATGTGTCCCAAACTGCTCAGCAAAGACACCAAAGTGTGCAATTATAAATCATAGATCTCAATATGAACTCGATGCTCCACATTAATTTCATAACTCTAAACTCTCACTGGATGACGACGAGAGACTCGTTTGCGTCTGTTTATCCTGAGGCGTTTAGGAGGAAGATCTGAGACTGGAAAATCAAGACATATAACTGACGTCTCCTGAGATGCAGAGAAACACACACCTGTGTGTCTCCAGGAGAGCGATGAAGCGGGTCAACACACACACACACACACACACACACTCGTTACGAGGTCATTGAAAGTGTTCGTCTGTCGTTCTGACGGATATAATGTGACACTTCACGTCTCTGTGGAGCGACGGAGACAAACACACGGGACGAGGAAAGACGGGATTTACAAACTCCCAGTTCAAAGGCTTTGAGTTAATTAGTTTCTTCATAATCTGACGATACGCTGATGTGTACAACACACACACACACACACACACACACACACACACACACACACACACACACACACACACACACACACACACACACACACAGACACACACACACACACACACACACTCACGCACACAGACTCTCTCTCTCTCTCTCTCTCTCTCTCTCTCTCTCACACACACACACACACTAGCTTGATATATTATTTTATATTATAATAAATTGTAAAATTGTGAAATTGTAATGTACATAAAATAAAGACTATTATTAGGATGTTTAACGTTTGTTTTTGAATTGTGACATTACAGTAAGTACAGTACATGATTTCCATAATGCAAAAAAGTGAAAGATGAAATATACTAAACACTCTTAGCATTCATAAGTATGAATTCATTCATCAAACCTGCATTTATTTGATCAAAAATACAGTAAAAACAGTGAAATATTGTTCCAGTGTAAATCAGCTGTTCTCTATGTGAATATAGTAACAAATATTAATAATATTATTGAAAAACGTTGTGCTGCTTCATTCTTCAGGATTCTTTGATGAACAGAAAGTTCAAAAGAACGGCATTTATTTGAAATAGAATCTTTTTTTAACATTATAAATGTCTTTATTGTCACTGTTATACTATCTTTAATTATGCCTTTAAAAATTACTCGGATGCTTTATTGCAATGAAAATAATGTCACAATGCAAAAAAGCTTCATGGTCTTAAAAGAAATGTGTGCAAATATGATCACATTTACTAATTTCATTAATTTACATATAATATATATATAACTAAAATGTAAAATGTAATTGTCCTTTTTATGTCGATTTATTATTATTTATTTGAATTATGAGCTGTTTTGGTGAGATCGTGCTCTTGCCCCGCATGTGACAGAAAAACACAACAAGAACATTTATTTGTTTTGTGTAAACTTTGTTAGTTTATACAGTTGATCCGAGATTCATAACAAACTGAGCAACACGTTAATCTGAGATGTTCTTATTAGAAACTGAAGGTGTTCGACACACACACACACACACACACACACACACACACAGAGCGGAGGGAGCTGTCAGTAATCTCTTTATCACTGAATCATGGTGTGTGTGTGTGTGTAATATGTTGAGCTCAGTGGGAGCAGACGAGTGTTTAAAGCGGTTACCTGCGACGGATCACACATTTATCAACATCATTTTAGCAGCGAGACTGCTCCGCTAACAGCTTCCTATCGCGGAGAGGGCATCGTAATGTAATTATTGTTTTGCAGCTGGCTGGAAAATTGTACTTTCTTGTGAGCGCTGAGAGCAATAAATCACAGGAGCACATCAGCTTGTGGAGGACTGCTGACGGCCGGGCTCAGTCTCCGCCGGCCGCACATCACACACACATCACACACACTCCGGGAAACAGCTACCGTACAGGGCCAGAAACTTACCGTAAAAAATACAGTAGCAACATTTAAGGTTTTTACAGACTTAACTTAAATTAAGACGTATTTCATTATCTGATTTGCTAATTTACCAATCTATCAAAGTACTAATATCTGTTTTGTACCATTGTAATACACTGACAACCACCAAATCACAGTGGAGATGAGAGTCACATGACCAATCTCAGCTCATCACAGGCAGCTTTCACACATTACAGTTAAAACTAATATAGAGAAGCTGCACAGTGTCACACACACACACACTCTGATCACCATCATGGTCACACACATGACATGTAAAAAATGCATTAAAACATTCATTCGAAAAAACTATGAAGAAACAGTTATTCCAACAAAAATACATCAAATGTGACGTGTCACGCAGGGAATTGTGGGAATGTTTACGGGTTTTCACTGTAAATTATACAATGAGTTGTTCTTATTCACAAAAACTGAAATTTAACTGTATTTTACTGTAAATCACTCTGATTACTAAATTACTATATACGGCTATTCACCGTATATTGTACAGAAACTTTCTGTTAACCAATTAACCGTTTTTCACGATCACATTTTTACAGTCTTTTACCGTTAAAATCAGGATAATTTTGTAGAGTGCAGAGAGACGGGACAGAAAACATTACACGAACGCTGTATAAATACTGTTAATACATTATTCCTTCCCCTCTCCTCTGTACAGATTAAACATTATCAAAATGATTCCGGTTCGCATGGATCCGCGGAAGCGTCTAATAATTCTGTATTGAACAGGCCAGACGAGTAATTTGGCGATGAGGTAAAGAAAGACGCGTCTGCGCACAAATATACTCAAACGCTCATATCTATAGACTAAACTCTACGCATGTGCGCCGTCAGCGCTCTCACAGACTCACGTTTCTGAAGTTTACACGGAGATGATCACGCTTTTCTAACAAAATTCAAAACTTGCACCTTGATCCTGTTTTAGAGTGTGTGTTCTCGAGCTCAGAGTGTGTGTTCTCAAGCTCAGAGTGTGTGTTCTCGAGCTCAGAGTGTGTGTTCTCAGAGCTCAGAGTGTGTGTTCTCGAGCTCAGAGTGTGTGTTCTCGAGCTCAGAGTGTGTGTTCTCGAGCTCAGAGTGTGTGTTCTCGAGCTCAGAGTGTGTGTTCTCAAGCTCAGAGTGTGTGTTCTCGAGCTCAGAGTGTGTGTTCTCGAGCTCAGAGTGTGTGTTCTCAAGCTCAGAGTGTGTGTTCTCAAGCTCAGAGTGTGTGTTCTCGAGCTCAGAGTGTGTGTTCTCGAGCTCAAACACTGCTGTGTGTGAATGAACGTCCAGAACGCATTGCAGTTTCTGTCTTCTGTAGAGCGGTGTCGTGTTAGCGGCCGCTAAGTTAATCACTAATGATCTTTACAACGGAAGTGAATCAATCAAAACTAACTTTATCTGGACAATAACTTTATTCTAGAGCTGCTGTAAAGCCTAAACACTCTCTGTTACTGTAATCTCCTGTTATCTGTAAAGCTGCTGTGAAACTCTATAGTTAAAGCGCTGTGTAAATGAAGGCGACTTGATCTTATTGTGTGTTCACAGGTCTGATGTGACTCTCTCAGCTGTGGTTTAGGGCCTGTGATTCACTGAAGGCCTGTGTTCGGTGTGTTTCTGAAGGTCTGACGGGAGTGTGTGCGGCAGCCAGACGTCACACAGGTAATGAGTGTGTTTATCAGACACGGCACAAGGTGGGAGAAGCGTTTCATCAGGCGTCAGATCAAAGATGTTCTCCATCTATTCCCTGGCGCTCGGCGGAAACAAAGCGCTTCCCGGGGCCGAGCGTGAGATGTGAAGCGTTCGTCAGTCGTATCTGATGCCGGGGAACAGCATTACTCCTGCTATCTGTAGGTGAGCCGCGCTCTGAAGTAATGCAGACCTCAGATAACACACATGAACACGCAGCATTTCTCTTCAATGGCATCATAATCTTCTTGAATTACAGCGGTTACAGAAACTCCTGGTGAAGCGGCTCGTCGGGTCAGATTACTCACTGTATAACGGTCCTCATGATGAGTCCAGCACTCTCGCAACGCTCAGTTCTGCTCGCAATTACAGCGATGCGCTCCAGTCCGATCGGCTGGTGGATAGAGGACCTGCGTGGTTTGTAGTTATTGAAAATTGTTAAAATAATAAAAATTAAAAAATTAAAAAAATTATAAAATAAAATAAAAAAATCGAAATAAAATATAGTAAAATAAATAAAGCCATTCTATAACTTTTGTTACAGAGTTGAATGGTTGAATAAAAATTTTAAATATTTTATTAACTTCCCATCATGCTCTAGAAACGGTCCAGATGATGTCAATTCTTAAATGACATTATTTTATTGGATGTTTATTTTTTTATTTGGAGAATAATGTCATGTTTGCTTTATAAAAAAAAACATCTAAAATCTAAAATCCTAATTTCTACATGATAATACAGACGTTTGATGAGCTTAAATCTACAGATTATCGTGTATCTAACATGTCTAAAGGTTTTTTTCTCGCTCTAAAGAACATCTACTTGTATTGCTTTACAAAAGTAATGGGACACCAATTTGTACCTTATTTGTGTAAAGTGCCATTTGTGTGCGAGTTTATTGCAGAATCAGCGTTCCAGCTTTCCTCTCACACACACTATTAGTTTCTCTCAGAGCTAGAGAAGGACACGCAGAGAGACGAATGGAGGAGCCGAGCCCGATAA
>JARWKJ010000010.1:44793878-44818250 GCA_029959095.1 Rhinichthys osculus | reverse complement strand
CAGGAGGAGCGAGCAAGAGGAGAGAGAGAGAGAGAGAGAGAGAGAGAGAGAGAGAGAGAGAGAGAGAGAGAGAGAAGGTCTTTAGTGGCTCGGCCTGATGGCAGGTTGTTAGAGAGAGAATGAAGGTCTAATGACGATCCGGTGAGGTTAAAACGGGAGGAACTTGACAGGGCTTTCACACACACACACACACACACACACATACACACACACACACACACACACACACACACACACACACACACACACAAACATGCACTCATACACACACACTCACAAAAACACACAAAAATACACTCATACGCACACACACACACACACACATGCACTCATACAAACACACACTCACACACAAAAACACACACACACACTCACAGACACACAAACAAACACAAACACTCACTCACACAAACACTCTCTCTCACACACACACACACGCTCACAAACACACACTAATGATTGATTTGAATGAAGGATCCAGGCGTAATGGTTCTGTCTTCTGCGCTTCACTCGCTGGGGAAAAGTGTCTCATTACAGGGAAAGCTGGGAAAATTCCTAGAACTGATTAAGATCCTCTTAAACGAAGTAAAATCACGGTAATGCGTTGCGTTCCTGCTTTTAGACAGTGGCAGCAATGTTCATTTCACAGTTTTATTAGTACACTCTAAAAAATGCTGGGTTGTTTCAACCCAATTTTGGGTCAAATGTGGACAAACCCAGCCATTTACAGTAACAGTGGGGTTACATTTTTTATTACATTTTTAACCACACGTTTGGGTTTGTCCATATTTTACCCAAATTTGGGTTGAACCAACCCAACATTTTTAATAATTGACAATTCGTAGTTAAATTAGTCCAAACTGTAGGTGGTTCACTACAGAAAATATGAAATATGTACACATTATGGAGCAGCCATTTAATAAAAGCAACATGGCCATAACTGTGTTTACAATATAATACTGTACCGTATTATTGCTTTCTACACAGTAAAAAAAAAGAAGAGTTATTTTAACTCAACCGTTGGGTTACACATATTGGGTCACTATGTTGGGTTATTTTCCGAAAATGTTGGGTCATATTTAAAATCGTTGGGTAATTTCTAGTAATAACCCGACTGTTGGGTTAAATACGTATGTTGTACAGTATGTACACTTATTATGTTTATAAATTATGTACACAATTATGTATCGTTACATTATATTCTAGACTCTCCAAATATTTAGTTTGTAATTTAAAAATATATTTGTTTATTTATTAAAATAATGTCATGAATAAAAATAAATAGTTAACTTAACAGTTGGGAAGGTGCTATGCCACCCCATAGTTAATCCAACTCATTGGGTTATTTTTAACCCAACATTATTAAGTGAGTACTCAGAAGAGAAGCGCTTGTTGTTTTTCTGAAGGCAGCCTGTGATTGGCCGGTGGAAACACGTGTTGTTTTCTGAAGGCAGCCTGTGATTGGCCGGCAGAGCTGCTGATGTCATCAGAAGAGAAGCACGTGTTGTTTTTCTGACGGCAGCCTGTGATTGGCCGGTGGAGCTGCTGATGTCATCAGAAGAGAAGCACGTGTTGTTTTTCTGACGGCAGCCTGTGATTGGCCGGTGGAGCTGCTGATGTCATCAGAAGAGAAGCGCGTGTTGTTTTTCTGACGGCAGCCTGTGATTGGCTGGTGGAGCTGCTGATGTCATCAGAAGAGAAGCACGTGTTGTTTTTCTGACGGCAGCCTGTGATTGGCCGGTGGAGCTGCTGATGTCATCAGAAGAGAAGCACGTGTTGTTTTTCTGACGGCAGCCTGTGATTGGCCGGTGGAGCTGCTGATGTCATCAGAAGAGAAGCACGTGTTGTTTTTCTGAAGGCAGCCTGTGATTGGCCGGTGGAGCTGCTGATGTCATCAGAAGAGAAGCACGTGTTGTTTTTCTGACGGCAGCCTGTGATTGGCCGGTGGAGCTGCTGATGTCATCAGAAGAGAAGCGCGTGTTGTTTTTCTGACGGCAGCCTGTGATTGGCTGGTGGAGCTGCTGATGTCATCAGAAGAGAAGCACGTGTTGTTTTTCTGACGGCAGCCTGTGATTGGCCGGTGGAGCTGCTGATGTCATCAGAAGAGAAGCACGTGTTGTTTTTCTGACGGCAGCCTGTGATTGGCCGGTGGAGCTGCTGATGTCATCAGAAGAGAAGCACGTGTTGTTTTTCTGAAGGCAGCCTGTGATTGGCCGGTGGAGCTGCTGATGTCATCAGAAGAGAAGCGCGTGTTGTTTTTCTGACGGCAGCCTGTGATTGGCCGGTGGAGCTGCTGATGTCATCAGAAGAGAAGCACGTGTTGTTTTTCTGACGGCAGCCTGTGATTGGCCGGTGGAGCTGCTGATGTCATCAGAAGAGAAGCACGTGTTGTTTTTCTGACGGCAGCCTGTGATTGGCCGGTGGAGCTGCTGATGTCATCAGAAGAGAAGCACGTGTTGTTTTTCTGACGGCAGCCTGTGATTGGCCGGTGGAGCTGCTGATGTCATCAGAAGAGAAGCACGTGTTGTTTTTCTGAAGGCAGCCTGTGATTGGCCGGTGGAGCTGCTGATGTCATCAGAAGAGAAGCGCGTGTTGTTTTTCTGACGGCAGCCTGTGATTGGCCGGTGGAGCTGCTGATGTCATCAGAAGAGAAGCACGTGTTGTTTTTCTGACGGCAGCCTGTGATTGGCCGGTGGAGCTGCTGATGTCATCAGAAGAGAAGCGCGTGTTGTTTTTCTGACGGCAGCCTGTGATTGGCCGGTGGAGCTGCTGATGTCATCAGAAGAGAAGCACGTGTTGTTTTTCTGACGGCAGCCTGTGATTGGCCGGTGGAGCTGCTGATGTCATCAGAAGAGAAGCGTGTGTTGTTTTTCTGACAGCAGCCTGTGATTGGCCGGTGGAGCTGCTGATGTCATCAGAAGAGAAGCGCGTGTTGTTTTTCTGACGGCAACCTGTGATTGGCTGGTGGAGCTGCTGATGTCATCAGAAGAGAAGCACGTGTTGTTTTTCTGACGGCAGCCTGTGATTGGCCGGTGGAGCTGCTGATGTCATCAGAAGAGAAGCACGTGTTGTTTTTCTGACGGCAGCCTGTGATTGGCCGGTGGAGCTGCTGATGTCATCAGAAGAGAAGCACGTGTTGTTTTTCTGAAGGCAGCCTGTGATTGGCCGGTGGAGCTGCTGATGTCATCAGAAGAGAAGCGCGTGTTGTTTTTCTGACGGCAGCCTGTGATTGGCCGGTGGAGCTGCTGATGTCATCAGAAGAGAAGCACGTGTTGTTTTTCTGACGGCAGCCTGTGATTGGCCGGCAGAGCTGCTGATGTCATCAGAAGAGAAGCACGTGTTGTTTTTCTGACGGCAGCCTGTGATTGGCCGGTGGAGCTGCTGATGTCATCAGAAGAGAAGCACGTGTTGTTTTTCTGACGGCAGCCTGTGATTGGCCGGTGGAGCTGCTGATGTCATCAGAAGAGAAGCACGTGTTGTTTTTCTGACGGCAGCCTGTGATTGGCCGGTGGAGCTGCTGATGTCATCAGAAGAGAAGCGCGTGTTGTTTTTCTGACGGCAGCCTGTGATTGGCCGGTGGAGCTGCTGATGTCATCAGAAGAGAAGCGCGTGTTGTTTTTCTGAAGGCAGCCTGTGATTGGCCGGCGGAGCTGCTGATGTCATCAGAAGAGAAGCGCGTGTTGTTTTTCTGACGGCAGCCTGTGATTGGCCGGTGGAGCTGCTGATGTCATCAGAAGAGAATCACGTGTTGTTTTTCTGAAGGCAGCCTCTGATTGGCCGGTGGAGCTGCTGATGTCATCAGAAGAGAAGCGCTTGTTGTTTTTCTGACGGCAGCCTGTGATTGGCCGGTGGAGCTGCTGATGTCATCAGAAGAGAAGCACGTGTTGTTTTTCTGACGGCAGCCTGTGATTGGCCGGTGGAGCTGCTGATGTCATCAGAAGAGAAGCACGTGTTGTTTTTCTGAAGGCAGCCTCTGATTGGCCGGTGGAGCTGCTGATGTCATCAGAAGAGAAGCACGTGTTGTTTTTCTGACAGCAGCCTGTGATTGGCCGGCGGAACTGCTGATGTCATCAGAAGAGAAGCGCTTGTTGTTTTTCTGACGGCAGCCTGTGATTGGCCGGCGGAGCTGCTGATGTCATCAGAAGAGAAGCGCGTGTTGTTTTTCTGACGGCAGCCTGTGATTGGCCGGCGGAGCTGCTGATGTCATCGTCTGGCGCTGGACCGCTCAAACGGTGGATGATGTGTTTACATTCTCTCTAGCTTTCGCTGATGACTCCCCTGTTGTAGTTTAGCAAGACTTTGCCTAGCAGAAGGTAATTAATTCTTCAATTAAAATGTTGTTAAACATTTTTAATGAGCAGAAGACACGTGGGAGAGAGAGAGAGACGTGGAAGTACGTTTAACCGGGGAAAGAGAAAACACGGGCGTTTGAAAGTTAGCGCTCGGTGACCCACTTTACCCAAAACAACAGCCAGAAAAAAAAGAAATATGAATGAAATATGGCGTGTTAGGGCTCAAAGGAAGCGTCCTTTATATCAGGTGATTACGGTTTCATTTTTCCCTGGCTTTTATCATCAGAAAGCAAATTAGGCCAGCGTTACTCTCCAAACATCCCAGTCCGCACCCCTGAAAATCAACCTATTCCCAATGTAACAGATTTAATTAATAGTGTAGCAAAATAATCTGTTGCTAAGGATGAGGAGAAAAGGGAAGCTCATAATTGGGATGCTATCTCCGCTCTATAATTAAAGTCAAGTGAGTGACACACAGGTTCATTCCTCTCCAAACAAACACTAGTTTGGGGTCCGGTCGGGCGACGGCCTCGAGGTCGATGATCTCCATCGTACTTCATTACGGTTCTGGAGTTTCTTTCCTGCGACGCCGGCCTCAATTAGAGACGTGTAAATGTGTTGTTTCCTTAATCACTCCAAAACTGGCCCTCAGGACTCGCCTAATGCAACTCCATTAACAGCCCCATCACAACAAAGATTCTGCTCTAATGACCGTAATCTCGTCAGAATCTCAGACCCAAATCAGCGCGTGATGAACGAGTCCGACCAGCCCTCGATAGCATCCAGCTTCCTCTCGTCTCAGCCTCAGGAGGAGCGACGCGAGCAGATAAACATCGCACAAACACCATCATTACCGTGTGTTCCCGCCGGCGTCCGTCAGGAACACATGCAGCCGCACAATCAGGAGACAAAACCACCCTACCTGTAGTTTAAAGTGTGCATTTTGCCACTACTTCATCTTTTACTTGGAAGAATCGAGTCAAATTCGAGAACTTCTGTACAGCAGAAACAAGCTGTGTTGCATTATTAACTCTGTAAAGTTGAAACAATCTATATAAATAACAGTTACTGGACTTGTCAAATCAGGTTACGCTTTATTTTACAGTGTCCTTGTTACATGTTACATGTACGTACCATAGTAATAACAGTAAATTGTGCATAATTACATGCAACTAACCCTCACCCTAACCCTATTACACAGTACTTAAATATATCATTAAACACTTTAACAAAAACACGTTAAAATAAAGTGTAACCTCAAATCACACATGAACTGGAGATCATCACATGAAACCTTTGACTCGCTTTACCCACTCAACTTTACACACGCATAAGCTTCATTAGTTAACATTAGTTAGCATGAACTAATAATGAGCAACACTTCTACAGCATTTACTCATGTTTGTTAATGTCAATTTCAACATTTACTAATACTTTATTAACCCTCTGGGGTCCTTCATTTCAGAGTCACACTCAGGACCTTCGGGTCCAAATGGGCCGGAAG
Organism: Rhinichthys osculus; assembly: GCA_029959095.1. Classification (NCBI taxonomy): domain Eukaryota; kingdom Metazoa; phylum Chordata; class Actinopteri; order Cypriniformes; family Leuciscidae; genus Rhinichthys; species Rhinichthys osculus. The sequence goes on along the minus strand of JARWKJ010000010.1, from coordinate 44,812,454 downwards.
GGTGGGATTAATATTTATTAAAAAAAATTATCTTTTTTTTTTTTACTTGTTTTTTATAATATTTTTTCTTTTCTTTTTTGGTGTTTTGAGATAATTTCAAAAATAAAAATGATTTATAAATAATATTAATGCAATAATTATGACCCATTTTTTCCCCATTGAATATAATATAATAGAATAGAATAAAATATTTTTTTATTTTTTTTATTTTTTTAAAGCTGTATTTCATTTTAGAGTCAAGCCTAGGCCTCATGAAAGCAATTTTTGAAATGAGATGGATGCCATCTGGTGGACAAACTGAGCATTTTAAAAATTCAAAACCCATATGTAATCTGAATTTATTAGTGTGTATGTGTATAAAAGTGTGTTTGTGTGTGTGTGTGTGTGTGTGTGTGTGTGTGTGTGGATGTGTCTGTTTTGCACTCTTGATGTTTTATAGATTCACCCCTTCACTGTTGTGTGCTTTTTTTCTGGATCGTGGCTGATTTGTAGATTGTACACACAAAAAAACTCTGTATTTTCACATTTTTGCCAATTTCCCATTCATTTCCTATGCGGGTCCATTTGGACCCGAAGTTCCTGAGTGTGACTATTTTTTTTACAACCACTTAGACTATTCAAATCCTGTCCCCAATTTTTTGGGTGTTCATATGCCAAGTACCAACAAAGTCACCAAATTTCGGACCATTCCGATAAAGCAATGATTTAAAAAAAAAAAAAAAATTAAATGCTTCGGGTCCATTTGGGCCGAAGGACCCCAGAGGGTTAAAGTCTTGTTAACATTAGTTAACGCACTACATATAACATGAACAGCTGGATAACATTAACACATATTAACAAATACTGTAACAAATGTATTGCTCATTGTTAATACACTAATTGTACCGTATTGTAAAGTGTAACACGGATGCTGACGTGTTTCTGTCCTGTCTATATAACGTAAGTTACATGTGAACGACCCGCTCGCTCTAATTACATGTGGGATTATGCTTTTTTATGATTAATAAAGCCAGGCCTGGTGTGTGTGAGTCGCCGGGTGTTTCTCGGGTTCTCGACAGGTAATAAACAGGCTTTTAATTGCAGCGGTGCGACGAACGCGTTTCATTAGGCATAAATAATGCGGCCGCTTGGGTATGTGCTTTCTCAATTACACATTCCTTTTGTATCCCAAATTACAGATTCTTTCTGATGTTTCTTTAACGATATTAACGAGCTATGTAAACTAGCCATTGGCTTTTTATAGCTCTTCGTATTTTTAGGTTCTTCAAGATCTGAATGCATTTATTTTTTTTTTTTTTGCAGAAGAGAAAGAAAAGTAACAGTGTGTTTAATGCGCTCGCAATTAAGGTGATCACACTGATGCTCTACTTCTGCTTTCCTGGTTTAGTTCACACTGTCTAAAAGCTCTACGGTGATGTGCAAATGCAACATGGAAATGCAATGATATCTGGTAAATACAATCAAACACACCAAAGCGCTTCTTGAAGGAATCAGATGCTCATCCAATGCAATCATGTTTAGTTGTATGTGCGTGATATTTGAATCATATTCATCCGACCACTGTGTTATGAATTGGAACTTCCCCTCAGAAAGACTGAAACCTATCATATCAAATCATAAGGTTTCCCTGCAAATAAGTCAGTTTTCCTTCATGTTTTATTTTGCCACATAATAACGAAACACTTTCGTGTTTTAACGTGACATGAATATCTACGGCGAGAGATGTTATTTTTTCCCTTTGCATTTCGCTGTAAAAGTATGAAAAATGACAACTTATGCTGCACATTTGTGCTCTGTTCTCCAGATTTATTTTACGATATTCTCCATTAATAATTCACTGGAGTGCAGGAAGAATCTCTTGGTTTTTCCTCCGATCCTCAGCCTCTCTCCAGGTTTGTTTTCACAGGTAAATACAATTTATTATCTGTCAAATGACAGAAATCACTTTGAAATAGCGTCACGCAATGCTGAAGTTATGAACATTTTTGATTCAGGAAGTGTGTTACATAATACTGTACATATTATTATGACAACCGTCTGTTATTGAATCGAGCTTTTGAGGTTATTTTGAGGTCACACACACACACACACACACACACACACACACACACACACACACACACACACACACACACACACACACACTAACATAATAAATACATGTTTAGAGGTTAAGTCTGTTGTTGAAAGCCGGCGGGCCCATTTGCCATTGCATGTTTAAAACAATAATATCTTAGTAAAAACCTAAAGTAATATTGCCAAACTATATATCATTTGAAAGCTTAAAATCTCTAGTTTTCATATTTGGTGGCTGTTATCTAAAATATATTACAGAGGAGCAGAAATTTATCAATTTGCAACAAGAATATTTCATATTCATTAGGAGTATTTAGGCCTTTATTTTGAAATAACAATAAACATGAAAAATCATGAAAGATTGGTAGAAACCTCAGTTTGTTTTCATGCCATGAGTTCAAAAGATAACACCAATTCCATTTTATGAGAAAAAAAGGTCTGAAAATGTTTTAAATATAAAGAAAAATGTATGGATTCTCGATTGGTGATGCGGCTGCGAGCTATAACACTATAACGTAGTCTTTATGCATTTATTAGAGGTTTAATTCAAATCAAATACTGCCAAACCACCCCTACTACTTCTGAATAGGATGTCTACTTCATAAATTGTATGAAAATTATGGAAATACATGGTTCAGATCACTCAAAACATATGAAAATGGAGGCGCCCTTATATGGGCAGTAATGGAGTCTGTTGTTCACCTAGTGAAAAAGTTGGGTACTGCGCCCGAATAAAATCTTACTGAAAGCTCATTTTTTGAGATATCAACCTAAAATTTGGAATATAACTTGCTCAGATTTTTGACTTTAATTTTCTTGCAGTTTTAGAGTAAAATATATTTTGTAATATATATATTTTATATAAAATATTAATCATTATATTTTTACATTACACAATTTCATAAACTCAAACTTATATAACTTTTTTTCTGTTTCATTTTTTTTACAATTTCTGGACTTCTACAATAATCTGGAAAATGTCTTCTTTAAAACAAGACCAGCCATAGGTCTATATTCCAAAGCATTCCTGAATTACAACCATTTAAGTTTGGATAGTGATTTTTATGTCTATGCAAAAAAAAGGGGTACTGCTGTCATTTAGTTTTTTGCACATGCAACATGGAAATATCACTTGTAAATACAATCACACACACCAGAGCACGTCAGATGCTCATTCAAGGCAACAGTCCCGAATCATTTTTTAGTTTTATGTGCATTTACTTTGAATCATATTCATCAGACTATACGGCTAAATTATGTTTATTGTCCGGCATTCTGCTTTGCATATGCATTTCCACTGAATAATAAAGCTGTGATCTGACTGACATTGGTAGGAGATTATGAAGAGATTATTCTCGATTATATAAAAGCTCTAACGACGTTATTAAGAAGCTTCTTCACTATTACTGATGAAATATCATTTTTTCATCTAAAGTTAGATGGACATGATCTGTGCATCAGCAGAAGGGCCGAGTTTAGCCTGTGCATAAGTCAGGGACTAATTAAAATGTCCTTCCTCGTTAGTGCTGATTGGCCTGTGTGTGTGTTGGCCAGTGTGTGTCTCTGGCACAAGAGAACGAGCCAAATGTAGACATGTGTGTCACTGGTCACTCGCCCATCAGATGGACCACAGCGAAACTGGGGCAGCCGATGATCCCTGAGGAGCATGAAGTCTTCACACACACACACACACACACACACACACACACACTTAATCATTTATAACCTGAAAAACTCTAAACAAGTATTTATTCACATTATTCCTTTAGAAATATGAAGTGTGTGTGTTGGGGTGTGTGTGTGTGTGTGTGTGTGTGTGTGTGTGTGTGTGTATTCTTGAGGATGGCAATTAATGGTGGCTTTATTCAAAACCCAAATGAAATGGATGGAAAGACGTCACAGAAACACAATTGGCAACAGAGAAACAGGGAAGGTGTGAAATGAGAAACTTGGACAGTTCTGAGACTTTTTCTCTGACTTGCTTTCAAATCGCACACACACACACACACACACACACACACACACACACAGACACACACACACACACACACACACACACACACACACACACACACACAGAGGGCCCTATCTTGCACTCGGCGCAAATGACTTTGTACACTGACGCATGTATCATTCCTATTTTGCACCCGCCCAAAGCGGACTTTTCCCTCCACAGACGCACGTCGGTTAACTAAGAAATACACTTGCGCTCCCCGGGGCGGTTCAGCGCAAAGAGGAGGCGTGTTCCGGCGCAAACTTTCCCTCATGCTATTTTGCTGTTCTATAAAACAATTGCGCCACTGACCAGAAAAAAATTAGTCTAAAGTCAGTGGCGCGTTGCGCGTTGTTCATTATGCTATTTTAAGGGCGCATGCTTGGCCATAATGTAGCGGGTGCACAACGCGCACACACTTCTCTCATCAACACAGATGCAGCAGTTTTTATTTTTGCAAATCATACATTATAACAAGGAAAAATATTAACACATGAGGGAAATCATTGTGGTGTCCATGAAAATGTATTTTTTTTCCTCCCACGCCTGTTTAACCGACGCTGATTTGTATGGGGATGGGAGAAACCCACCCACGATAGATAGATAGATAGATAGATAGATAGATAGATAGATAGATAGATAGATAGATAGATAGATAGATAGATAGATAGATAGATAGATAGATAGATAGATAGATAGATAGGCTAAGTCTGATTTGAACGTTGAATTTCTTGTTATTTCTGCATGCATTCTCAGACAGTCAATAAACAGTGCCGTCTGAGGGTGTTACTGCATGAGGGTTTATGCCATAGTTTACAGGTGCACGCAAAACACGCAATACAACGTCACTTCTCTGTGTTTTACGGCCCTGACGAGAACGTTGCTCTCCTCGGCTGTGAACCGCTCCTGTCGCGCGCCTGGCAAATCCGCCGTTATAATAGGAATCCGCTTTAGAACAAGCGCGCCTGCTCTTAAAGGGAATGTGAGATGACGCTCTGATTGGTTTATTTCACGTTACGCCCAAACCACACCTATGAATAATGAAGCTACTTCAGACCAACCCCTTTTAGATTTGCGCCAGGCGCAAGAGGCATTTATCCCGCCGGGAAAATAGCAACAGCGCCGGGATCCGCCCACAAAGTTACTTGCGCTTTACGCTTTGACACTTGCGTTTCAGATCGTTAAAATAGGGCCCATTGTCACATTGTCATTGTCATTGTGTGTGTGTGTGTGTGTTATAGGTGTCAGATCTGAGCTCCCCCCGCAGAACCAGTGTGTGTGTGTAATATTCCGGTTCCGAGCGCTGACCCAGGGCATGTGTGCGTGTGCGTGTGTGTGTGTGTGTGTGTGTGTGTCTCGAGCGCTGACCCAGGGCATGTGTGCGTGTGCGTGTGTGTGTGTGTGTGTGTGTGTGTCGAGCGCTGACCCAGGGCAAGTGTGTGTGTGTGTGTGTGTGTGTGTGTGTGTGTGTGTGTGTCGAGCGCTGACCCAGGGCATGTGTGTGTGTGTGTGTGTGTCAAGCGCTGACCCAGGGCATGTGTGTGTGTGTGTGTGTGTGTGTGTGTGTGTGTGTGTGTGTGTGTGTGTGTGTGTGTGTGTGTGTGTGTGTGTGTGTGTGTGTGTGTGTGTGTGTGTGTGTCGAGCACTGACCCGGGGCGAGAGAGGAACCGGACCTGATAGTTCTGCTGCATTTCAATGTTCCTCTCAGAAACACTTTACATATTCACAGAGTGTTTAGTGTGTTCGCTCGTGTGCGGGTCAGTGCGAGCGATTGAAGTGCGAGGTGCAATAACACACGAGAGCAAACACAAACAGGATTAGTATTATCGCAGGCGTATGTGAGAATAACTCGCATATTCAGAGGAATGCAGATAACACATGAATATGTAAAGCAGGAGCGAGTTCTTTTGAAGATGTTTGAGCCGCTCTCGAAACACACAACAACGGCCGAACAAGTGTGTGTATCACAGGCCAACTACTACTAATGTAGCCGCTGTTTATCACTTCTGCTGCATGAGTAACACACACACACTCACACAAGCACACACACACACACACACACACATTATTTTTTTATCACTTCTGCTGCTTCTCTGTCAGAATTGAGATTATAATCTGGGATTATCCATATGATACTGAAAAAGTAAACGGCCTGTTCTTCGAGTGTGTGTGTGTGTGTATGAGTGTGTGTTTGAGAGAGTGTGTGTGCGTGTGAGAGTGTGTGTTCTTTCCTCCGACACAATGAAGAGAATATTGAGTCTATTTGTCAGCCGAGTCTCGGATGAAGAATGAAGAATAATTTTGTAAAGGCGTCTCGTCTCCTTCCTCAGCATCCCGACAGTGATGCACACACACCCACACACACCCACACACACACACACACTCAGAATCCCGACAGTGATGCACACACACCCACACACACCCACACACACACACACACACACACACTCAGAATCCCGACAGTGATGGTCTAATATCGGAGCGATCCGGGATCGGGAAGATCCGGGAAACTGATTTATAGACTCGTCTCGGAGAGTTTAATTGCGGAGCACAAGTTTCAATCACTCTTTTGGGAGGTTTCTAGGACACGAGCTGCAAATCTGCATCAACAAACACACAAACAAACAAACAAACCAACGCATCCATATTTCACACATTCATTCGCTTATTTGTGTTTGCTAACCTCGAGACGCAACAATGCCGCTAAAATTGCCCTCCTTTCTGAATTCAATAAGCGCGATGAAACATTGACAACATGAGTGCGTGTGTTTGTTTCTGCTGGCGGGAATCAATCTTTAGGAGTTGGAGAGAGTTCACACACACACACACACACACACACACACACACACACTGTGTGTAAATCATCTGTGATGTGTTTAAGATCCGTCTTCATTTGATTCGCTGTGATTAAAATGAGTGGAAACCGCCAGAGCCTGAACTTCAGAAAACAGTTGAAGAACAGATGAAGAGAAAAGAGGAGAAGAGGGAACCGCCCGTGTCATTTACGTGTGTGTGTGTGTGTGTGTGAGAGTGTGTGTGTGTGTCTGTGTGTGAGTAACTGTTTTTAGACAAAAATTTCATCAACAGAACAGTATATTCACTTCATACAGACGCAAACACACACATGCACACACACAACATTTGACATTTTTTCCACATCAGCTTATTATTGTGGTTTTAATATTTCTGAAACCTCTAAACGTCGTTTAAAATCAAATGAAACTGTGATTGGTAGCTTGACATGTCAATCACAGTGGGCGGGTGTCGGACAGATCAGGAAAAAAGTGTGTGTGTGTGTGTTTCCAGTTGAACAAACTGTTCAAGAAAAAGAAGGAAATGTTGTATTTGACACCAGTTCTCGATCAAAACTGATATCGCGTGTCATGTGATCTGAATTAAACTGATATTGAGTGTCATGTGATCTGAATTAAACTGATATTGAGTGTCATGTGATCTGAATTAAACTGATATTGAGTGTCATGTGATCTGAATTAAACTGATATTGAGTGTCATGTGATCTGAATTAAACTGATATTGTGTGTCATGTGATCTGAATTAAACTGATATTGAGTGTCATGTGATCTGAATTAAACTGATATTGAGAAATTATGTAATCTGAATTAAACTGATATTGAGTGTCATGTGATCTGAATTAAACTGATATTGTGTGTCATGTGATCTGAATTAAACTGATATTGAGAGTTTATGTGATCTGAATTAAACTGATATTGAGAGTTTATGTGATCTGAATTAAACTGATATTGAGTTTATGTGATCTGAATTAAACTGATATTGAGAGTTTATGTGATCTGAATTAAACTGATATTGAGAGTTTATGTGATCTGAATTAAACTGATATTGAGAGTTTATGTGATCTGAATTAAACTGATATTGAGAGTTTATGTGATCTGAATTAAACTGATATTGAGAGTTTATGTGATCTGAATTAAACTGATATTGAGTTTATGTGATCTGAATTAAACTAATATTGCGTGTCATGTGATCTGAATTAAACTGATATTGAGTGTCATGTGATCTGAATTAAACTGATATTGTGTGTCATGTGATCTGAATTAAACTGATATTGAGAGTTTATGTGATCTGAATTAAACTGATATTGAGAGTTTATGTGATCTGAATTAAACTGATATTGAGTTTATGTGATCTGAATTAAACTGATATTGAGAGTTTATGTGATCTGAATTAAACTGATATTGAGAGTTTATGTGATCTGAATTAAACTGATATTGAGAGTTTATGTGATCTGAATTAAACTGATATTGAGAGTTTATGTGATCTGAATTAAACTGATATTGAGAGTTTATGTGATCTGAATTAAACTGATATTGAGTGTCAAGTGATCTTAATTAAACTAATATTGCGTTTCATGTGATCTGAATTAAACTGATATTGAGAGTTTATGTGACCTGAATTAAACTGATATTGAGTGTCATGTGATCTGAATTAAACCGATATTGAGAGTTTATGTGATCTGAATTAAACTGATATTGCGTGTCATGTGATCTGAATTAAACTGATATTGAGTGTCATGTGATCTGAATTAAACTGATATTGCGTGTCATGTGATCTGAATTAAACTGATATTGAGTGTCATGTGATCTGAATTAAACTGATATTGCGTGTCATGTGATCTGAATTAAACTGATATTGAGTGTCATGTGATCTGAATTAAACTGATATTGCGTGTCATGTGATCTGAATTAAACTGATATTGAGTGTCATGTGATCTGAATTAAACTGATATTGAGAGTCATGTGATCTGAATTAAACTGATATTGAGAGTCATGTGATCTGAATTAAACTGATATTGCGTGTCATGTGATCTGAATTAAACTGATATTGAGAGTCATGTGATCTGAATTAAACTGATATTGAGAGTCATGTGATCTGAATTAAACTGATATTGCGTGTCATGTGATCTGAATTAAACTGATATTGAGAGTCATGTGACCTGAATTAAACTGATATTGCGTGTCATGAGATCTGAATTAAACTGATATTGCATGTCATGTGATCTGAATTAAACTGATATTGAGAGTTTATGTGACCTGAATTAAACTGATATTGAGTGTCATGTGATCTGAATTAAACCGATATTGAGAGTTTATGTGATCTGAATTAAACTGATATTGCGTGTCATGTGATCTGAATTAAACTGATATTGAGTGTCATGTGATCTGAATTAAACTGATATTGCGTGTCATGTGATCTGAATTAAACTGATATTGAGTGTCATGTGATCTGAATTAAACTGATATTGCGTGTCATGTGATCTGAATTAAACTGATATTGAGTGTCATGTGATCTGAATTAAACTGATATTGAGAGTCATGTGATCTGAATTAAACTGATATTGAGAGTCATGTGATCTGAATTAAACTGATATTGAGAGTCATGTGATCTGAATTAAACTGATATTGAGAGTCATGTGATCTGAATTAAACTGATATTGCGTGTCATGAGATCTGAATTAAACTGATATTGCGTGTCATGTGATCTGAATTAAACTGATATTGAGAGTCATGTGACCTGAATTAAACTGATATTGAGAGTCATGTGATCTGAATTAAACTGATATTGCGTGTCATGAGATCTGAATTAAACTGATATTGAGTGTCATGTGATCTGAATTAAACTGATATTGAGAGTCATGTGATCTGAATTAAACTGATATTGAGAGTCATGTGATCTGAATTAAACTGATATTGCGTGCCATGTGATCTGAATTAAACTGATATTGAGTGTCATGTGATCTGAATTAAACTGATATTGAGAGTCATGTGATCTGAATTAAACTGATATTGCGTGCCATGTGATCTGAATTAAACTGATATTGAGTGTCATGTGATCTGAATTAAACTGATATTGAGTGTCATGTGATCTGAATTAAACTGATATTGAGTGTCATGTGATCTGAATTAAACTGATATTAAGAGTCATGTGATCTGAATTAAACTGATATTGAGTGTCATGTGATCTGAATTAAACTGATATTGAGAGTCATGTGATCTGAATTAAACTGATATTGAGTGTCATGTGATCTGAATTAAACTGATATTGAGTGTCATGTGATCTGAATTAAACTGATATTGAGTGTCATGAGAGTGTACGGATCATAACTGTGCTCTTATAAAGAGGGTCAGGATCGCCTCTTATTCCTCCAGCTTCATGTCTTCCAGAGGAGCGAGAGAATAAAGCGTGTGTGTGTCGGGATGAAGTGACAACATGGCCGCCCTCCCTCTGGCTGCCGTCCAAATCCCACTCGTCTTCTGGGAAAACAGGAGGAGAAATGGAACAACTGGTTTTAATGAAACAATTACAAGACACTAATTATTATGTTAATGTTTGCCTACTATCATCAGGAACCGCTAACAGCTTCTGCACCCAGAGGTTTAACAGCACTGCTTCTTCACGTGTGTGTGTGTGTGTGTGTGTGTGTGTGTGTGTGTGTGTGTGTGTGAGAGAGAGTGTGTGAGAGAGAGAGTGTGTGAGCGTGTGTGCGTGTGAGTGTCTCTGTGTGTGTGCATGAGAGTGTGTGTGTGCGTGACAGTGTGTGTGTCTGTGTGTGTGCGTAACAGTGTGTGTGTGTGTGTGTGCATGAGAGTGTGTGTATTTTTGTTTCCCTTGTTTTTAAGCATAAACTCACTTAATATTGATACATTTTTCAGAAATCTTCATATCTTCAGTCCTTCTGCTTCTTCTCCAGCAAATGTGTCTGGATGTGGGAATGATTAGAAGTGTGTGTGCTGGAACCCGACAGTGTGTGTGTGTGTGTGTGTGTGTGTGTGTGTGTGTGTGTGTGTGTGTGTGCTGGTCCCCGACACAGAAACACTGAGGAACAGCTTCATGTCTGCAGTGTAACTTGTACATTATATTCCAATTCTGGTTCAAGGAACAGATTTTAGTCAAAAATGTAAATATGTAACCCAATGGCTGGGTTTGTCCATATTTGACCCAAACAACCCAGCATTTTTTAGAGTGTGTGAGACACAACACCGTCCGTTATAACACTTTTTTGCATCTATTTGTCATTTTCCTCGTAACGGAGACGAGCAGTGTGAAGATTCCTCATAAACTCACACGCCATTAAACGGAGGCGCGAGTGTGAGAGTGTTCTGATCTCCGGCCTGAAGAACAGTGTGTGTGACCCGACTAACTCCAGCCGTCTGAAGGTCACTCGCTCGCTCTCTCTCTCTGTCTCTCGGTGTTGGTCAGACACCAAAGCCGGCGGACGATTGTGTGCTGAAGGATATTCAACAGTTATGATTAATAAGCTAAATATGGCAGCGGCACTTCTCCATTTCCCTCGTCCCCGCAAAACTGAAACATTTCCAGCCAGGCGGACTGAATCCAAATGCTTAATTTCATTACATGGTATTAACACACACTGAACGCAGGCTTTGAGCTGTCCGGCCGGGAACAATAGCCCCGCGCGGGAGAGCGGAGTCTGTCAGACACTCAGATGCTCTCTTCCCATGAGCAGCGGGACCCTCCGGACACGCCCCTCGACCTCTGACCCCGCGGCACACAGGCTACCCACAGTGCACTGCGGTCGCACAGGCTCAGAACCAGGGAGAAGATGTGCAGGGAAAGGGCTAATGCTAAAAAATGCCAAAATTATGGAAACAATATTACACATATTTTTGAGTAGTTTTTAAAGACTTGATTTCTTTAATGGAATCTACCGGAATAAATCATGTACAATCCCCTAAAATATGTAGTCCATGACACAATAAATTTAATATTTTTAATTAAATTAGCTCTTTTATTTTAAATCACACACTCAAAAGTGTGTGGTTTAGAGTTAATGGAGCTTACTGAGAAAATACAGGAGAAGTCATGGAAAAGATCTATTCCACTACAAATTATTACATTTTGGCTAAACCAATATTTGCTATGTATACACATAACATATTCTTAACTTTAATATGAATCATATTTTACTTGTATTTGAATCAAACAGTACATTCAAACCACTTATTTCATATAATATTAATATTTAAATGCGATGATTTTATTACTCAGACTGGCCGATATTAGAGAGGACCTATTATGCAAAATTCACTTTTATATTGTTTTGCACATATGTATGAGTGAAACAACACATTACTGTGGTACAAATCATCCAACCCCGTTTGTTATTTTTTCCATAAATCTGAAACAGTCTCAAAATGATGTGCTCTAATGTGATGTCACACTGTACAGGCCCCGCCCCCTCTTGGTGACGAGCCCCGCCCACTGTTGGTGATGGGCTCCGCCCTATTCGCTTAGCTCCGCCCCTTAGGGAGTATTTTCATTAAAGCTAGTAAAGTTACTCAGTCAGGGGCAGTGAGTGATTTTCAGCTTCTCTTTTGTTGTTTGATTCATGTGTTAATGATTGTTTCAGCATTTTTGAACAAATCCGTTGAACAATGCACTGAATCCTTCATAAAGATTCAACTATTTTAGTCTCAAATGAATCAGCGTATTAAAACGAATTGGCTGAATGAATGCCTCAGTGAATCACCCCTGAAGAATATTTCAGTCATACTCATAAAGACATTCAACGGTGTCGTTCACGAATGAATCAGATTTTTGAACAAATTAATTACATGAATGATTCAATGACTCACTAATATAGACAGTACATTGTTTTGTTCCCAAATAAATCCGTGTTTTTGAATACATCAGAATGATCCACTCATGAAGACAGTTGTTTAATCACTGTGAAATCCCAGCACTAACTCACAGACCGGCGGAGGGATACAGACGGTGAACAGGCCCAGAACTAACTCCACTATAAATCAAGTTTCTATCTTACTAAACCTGTTATTTAGGCTGTGCAGATATGAAGATGTGGACTTCTAGAAAATACATGTTTCTTAAGAGACTTTTCAAAGCTGACATGGAATATCCCGTCCGGAAGTGAGCCAGGCTAAACTTAACTTAGCGGTGAAACTTCAGGCGAGGTGAATATACCACGAAGGCAAACTTATGTCGAACAGACATGAATATTAATATAAACTCCCAGCGGTGTGTGTGGCGATAACAGCCCTGACTCGCGTATTCCTGAGCGCGAGATGATCCTGGTTTTCCCGGCTCTGTTTCTCCGGGACACAATAGCTCGACCGGCTCTTCCATTAGTTTGCCATCTCAGACTGACGACGTGACAGCTCCAGCTAATTGTTAATCCAGCCATAAATGTTGCTCGGTGTAATTAATCACATAACAAAGCAGGAGTCTCCAACAATGGTGTGTGTGTGTCGGGCCTGAATGAAGGTGTGTGACCCCATTACAATAAACATCTCCGAGAGCCCAGCGCAGGTCCGGCCACTATTTAATCTTCATTTAGTGGCGATATGTGAGCGCTGACTGCAGATCAGTGTGTAAATACCAGCGCGGGTGAATGCTGATCTGAGATCAGTGTGGAAACGGCTCGGGGTCAAACACCATTCATCATTATATAAGAGGCATTCGGCCCGATTCACACGCCAGCTGGTGTGAGACAAGCGAGGTATTCCTTGAAAGGGCGCGCGAGAGAAGTGTGTGTGTGTGTGTGTGTGTGTGTGTGTGTGTGTGTGTATAATTGCACAACAACAATAGCAACATACACATACAGAGGATCACAATGTATTCAACTATATCTATTACATTCATAAAAGCATCAAAGGAAATGAAAAAAAAACAACAACAAAAAAATGTATACAGGACAAAATTAAATATTATACAAAAAAAATTAAACTTACAAAAAAATTCCAAATAGAAAAGGATGCAAACATTCTATAATGTTTCGCTTTTTTATTTCTTGCCTCTTTCAGGGCCTCGATATAATGCTTAGATTCACACGGCGCTGATGCGAGAGAGAAAGGTATTTTTGAAAGAGCGGCGCGAGAGGAGGAGTGTGTGTGTGTGTGTGTGTGTGTGTGCGTGCCGAGGCGATGATGTCATCTCTCCATGACCTCCTCGGTCACAGGATCCCGGTGTTCCTGGGAAGACCCGATCGCACACAAAGGACCGGCTTGTTGCACACTAATGCATTTCACTGCCGTGACCCATAAGTGCATTTTTTTGTGAGTTCAAATTATGATTAATATGTGTTTTGTATCTGGTTGTTGAGGAGATGATGTGGACAACAAGAGCATCCGTTGTTCAGATGAGAAGATCCTCGGGCAGTGAGCGCTCAACTGGACAAATGGGATGATTTGGGGAAATGGACACAGGCACGAAACTCTCTCTCTCTCTCTCTCTCTCTCTCTCTCTCTCTCCCTCTCCTCTCTCTCTCTCTCTCTCTCTCTCTCTCTTTCTCTCTCTCTCCCCCTCTCTCTCTCTCTCTCTCTCTCTCTCTCTCTCTCTCTCTCTCTCTCTCTCTCTCTCTCTCTCTCCCTCTCTCTCCTCTCTCTCTCTCTCTCTCTCCCTCTCTCTCTCTCTCTCTCTCTCTCTCTCCCCCTCTCTCTCTCTCTCTCTCTCTCTCTCTCTCTCTCTCTCTCTCTCTCTCTCTCTCTCTCTCTCTCTCTCTCTCCCTCTCTCTCTCTCTCTCTCTCTCTCCCTCTCTCTCTCTCTCTCTCTCTCTCCCTCTCTCTCTCTCTCTCTCTCTCTCCCCCTCTCTCTCTCTCTCTCTCTCTCTCTCTCCCCCTCTCTCTCTCTCTCTCTCTCTCTCTCTCTCTCTCTCTCTCTCTCTCTCTCTCCTCTCTCTCTCTCTCATCTCTTCCTCTCTCTCTCTCTCTCTCTCTCTCTCCCCCTCTCTCTCTCTCTCTCTCTCTCTCTCTCTCTCCTAAAACTCTGTTACCTGTGTTTTTAAGGAACTAATACTTTTATTCATCAAGAATGCATTAAATCGATCAAAAGTGAAGACATTTATAATGTTACAAAAGATATATGTCAAATAAATGAATAAATGCTGTTCTTTTGAACTTTCTATTTGGCGAAGAATCCGGAAAAATTAAATGTATGACATTCCCACAGAAATATGAACTGTTTTCAACACTGATAATAATCATAAATGTGTCTTGATCATCAGATCCTCATATTAGAGTGATTTCTGGAGGATCATGTGACACTGAAGACTGGAGTAATGATGCTGAAATTCAGCTTTGATCACAGGAATAAATTACACTTTACTGTATATTCACATAGAGAACAGCTGATTTACACTGGAGTAATATTACACTGTTTTACTGTAGTTTTGATCTAATATTTCAGCATTCACCAACTTTAAACTATTGAATGGTAGTGTAAGGTCACACACTTTATCATTAGTTCTACTGTTCAGGAATAATAGTGTCTGTCCTGCTTCCTCCTCATGACCTGTGACTGACACACACACACACACACACACACACACACTGTAATGTAGTTAATGCCCCTCTGGACTTCATGTCTCTTGTGGTTTTGACAGGGCCTTGAGTTATTCATACTGGAGAAAGATCTTTTTGTCTGAAAGCTTCCGTGTTTGAGACAAAAGCAATGAAACCACACACACACACACACACACACACACACACACACACACTCACACAGTGTCTGATTCCGGCCCTTGGGCACAGAATGCTGTCTGTTTCTCTGTCATGAGCACTAAATAACCTATTCATAAAGTCCTACTGATATAAAACTGCCATTATATTTAGTGATGTAGAGTTCCAAAATATACACGCTCATAATGCAGTGCTTTTATAAATCTAAATATACAGCATCAAATGACAGAGCGTTAAACTAAAAATGAACGATTCTGAAGTGAATCTGTAGGGAGTAAATTATCGGAGACTGACCCGTGAACAGATTCCACACTCGTCACGGCATGAAAACATGAAGAGACACAAACACACACGCGAGACTATCTCCAATCTCAGCTTTCATTTACCTGAAAACAAGAAAAGTCACAATGTGAATGAGGAAACTATTTAAGCATTATTCAGCATTATCAGATTAAACTATATATGTAGTTTCTTTGTATTTTTTTGTAAATATCCGAAGCTTTGAAATGTTGTATTATTGTATTGCCAATACAACTCTCTTCTCTTTGCAGAGAGATTACCTAAGCTCCTCCCATATAGACTCCTCCCACTGTGTGCAGACTCCTCCCACTGCAGATCGATTCCATAGGCTCCTCCCACTGTGTGCAGGCTCCTCCCAATGCAGAGAGATTACCTAGGCTCCTCCCACATAGACTCCTCCCACTGTGTGCAGACTCCTCCCACTGCAGATCGATTCCAGAGGCTCCTCCCACTGTGTGCAGACTCCTCCCACTGCAGATCGATTCCATAGGCTCCTCCCACTGTGTGCAGGCTCCTCCCAATGCAGAGAGATTACCTAGGCTCCTCCCACATAGACTCCTCCCACTGTGTGCAGACTCCTCCCACTGCAGATCGATTCCATAGGCTCCTCCCACTGTGTGCAGGCTCCTCCCAATGCAGAAAGATTACCTAGGCTCCTCCCACATAGACTCCTCCCACTGTGTGCAGACTCCTCCCACTGCAGATCGATTCCATAGGCTCCTCCCACTGTGTGCAGGCTCCTCCCAATGCAGAGAGATTACCTAGGCTCCTCCCACATAGACTCCTCCCACTGTGTGCAGACTCCTCCCATTGCAGATCGATTCCATAGGCTCCTCCCACATAGACTCCTTCCACTGTGTGCAGGCTCCTCCCACTGCAGATATATTCGCTGCATCGTATACTGTCTGAGTAGGTACTATATTTGAATTAGAATTTTCACTTTGGTGCCAATAAAAAAGTGTGCTCTCTATAGTATGAATATGAGTAGTATGAATGAAATCCGTGGCCTCACGGGATAGTAAAGTGTCTATCGAATGCGCACTTCAGAATCTCGGCAGAAGTAGCAGATCATACCAGGATTTTTCGCCTACTGTTTTTCGAATATGTATAGCACAGGCTAGTCCCACAGAGACTCCTCCCACTGTGCAGACTCCACCCATTGCCGAGAGATTGCATATGCTCCTCCCACTGTGCAGACTCCACCCATTACCGAGAGATTACATAGGCTCCTCCCACTGTGTGCAGACTCCACCCATTGCCGATAGATTGCATAGGCTCCTCCCACTGTGTGCAGACTCCACCCATTGCCGATAGATTGCATAGGCTCCTCCCACTGTGCAGACTCCACCCATTTCCGAGAGATTGCATAGGCTCCTCCCACTGTGTCCAGACTCCACCCATTGCCGAGAGATTGCATAGGCTCCTCCCACTGTGTGCAGACTCCACCCATTGCCGAGAGATTGCATAGGCTCCTCCCACTGTGTGCAGACTCCACCCATTGCGAAGAGATTGCATAGGCTCCTCCCACTGTGTGCAGACTCCACCCATGCCGAGAGATTGCATAGGCTCCTCCCACTGTGTGCAGACTCCACCCATTGCGAAGAGATTGCATAGGCTCCTCCCACTGTGTGCAGACTCCACCCATTGCGAAGAGATTGCATAGGCTCCTCCCACTGTGTGCAGACTCCACCCATTGAGAGTGTTCTGGCCCTCATTACAGTGAACAGTAAAAAGAGCTAAAGAAATACCGTAATACAAACAGAGAATTCACTTTTCATCCGCCTCAATGTTCTGAAATATTTCAGTTCACACTAACAGAGCACAAGATATGACCAGCCAATCATTAGCAGCCAGTCATTACAGCCAGGAAACTCTAGAAACAGCAGGACTCATTCCCACATCCAGCTGAGCAACAACTGCGAAGGAAAGAAGAATATCAAACATCTCTGCGACGTTGCATCATGAAAGCGTGCGTGTGTGTCTCAGGTGTCAGTGTTTACATCCGCCGCTGTGATGCTGAGGTAAGCGTTGCGTTGCATTAGCCAGCGTGCCGCGAGCGCTAGCGTCAGAGGACACGGGTGTACCTGTAGCATCACTCACCCGCGCGAGTCTTTATCCAGCGTGATGTTTTCATGTCACGCCGCGGGCGTCGAGCTGTTGTTACCAGCTAAACCCAATCAAATCTTTCTGAAGTCGTCGTCGTCGACGCGTGACACCGTCTAACCTTAATGCTAAATAATTAGCCGAGCGTGTGTCGCGGTGGGGTTCTCACCGCGGGGTGAGCTTTCTTTGATCATTATGCTAATTAAATCTGTCTGTGTTGACAGGTTGAGCGGGTGAGGAGCCGCGACAGGTAGGTGTCAGGAACACGTCGAACACCTGGTGTGTGTGACTCATTAAACTGTCATCGATGACCCGAGAGAGGCTCGACGAGAGAGAGAGAGAGAGAGAGAGAGAGAGAGAGAGAGAGAGAGAGAGAGAGAGAGAGAGAGAGAGAGAGAGAGAGAGCGAGAGAGAGAGAGAGAGAGAGAGAGAGAGTCACGCCGGACGCCCTCGTGTCAGTCACTCACGACAGCAGCTCGAGGGAGGAATTAACCGGCCCGCTCTGAGATGTGTCACACACACACACACACACACACACACACACATGATCACACACACACACTAACCCGACCCCTACACCTACCCATCACACACACACACACACACACTAACCAGTCCCCTACACCGACACAT
>JARWKJ010000010.1:44776378-44788878 GCA_029959095.1 Rhinichthys osculus | reverse complement strand
TATGTGTGTGTGTGTGTGTGTGTGTGTGTGTGTGTGAGTGTGTGTGTGTGTGTGTGTGTGTGTGTGTGTGTGTGTGTGTGTGTGTGTGAGTGTGTGAGCAAATAAGAAAATAGCGTCACAGTCCAGCTGAAGTAAGGTCAGGGATGTACAGTCAGTTTGTTATTAATTTAGTTCATATATATATATAGCCAATGGCGACAAAGGTGAAAAAGGCAACAGTGGCAAGGAACCAAGTGTGTGTGTGTGTGTGTGTGTGTGTGTCCCTTATATGTCAGCTCTAGGTGTTGGAAAAGAGCTGTTTGCACTTTCTTGTTTAGAAAGATTTTTGCCAAGAAAATATACATAAATCTAAATGTGTGTGTGATGCTCTTAAAGAGACGGCGCTGTTAAAATATCTCGTCTGGTCACAATCTCTCAGTCTAACTTCACTAAAGCTGCGAAACTGGAAAACACTCAGATCAGATTTACACAGAAACGCACGTCTATTTCCATGAGAATAAAGTGTGTGTTTAAAGAGCACATGTGCTCGCTGAAAAGACCCCGACTCGCGCCAGCTTTTATCTCTGGCTCCAGGATCATCCAATGGCGTTCCGGCTCCATAATCGCTGCAATTTTCCAAACATCTTTAACTTCCGGCCCATAGAATCATATCCAGATGATCCGAGTCCAAGCGCACGACTCGCTTCACGACGAGATCGGGTCCAAAACGGGTAATGATGCAAATCAGAGGCACTTTAAAGACGTGCGGTTAGTTTCTAAACACACACACACACACACACACTCACTCTCTCTCTCTCTCTCTCTCTCTCTCTCTCTCTCTCTCTCTCTCTCTCTCTCTCTCTCTCTCTCTCTCTCAGACACACACACACACACACACTCACTCTCTCTCTCTCTCTCTCTCTCTCTCTCTCAGACACACACACACACACACTCACTCTCTCTCTCTCTCTCTCTCTCTCTCTCTCTCTCTCTCTCTCTCTCTCTCTCTCAGACACACACACACACACACACTCACTCTCTCTCTCTCTCTCTCTCTCTCTCTCTCTCTCTCTCTCAGACACACACACACACTCTTTCTCTCTCAATTCAATTCAAATTGTGCTTTATTGGCATGACAATTGTTTCAATGTATTGCCAAAGCATTTCCAATCATCATACATGTACATATAACATAGAATAGAATTCAGTGTGCGTGAGTGTGTGTGTGTGTGTGTGTGTGTGTGTGTGTGTGTGTGTGTGTGTGTGTGTGTGTGCGATCATGTTGATCTTTTCTATACATGGAAATTTGAAAAACAACTGATGCAAGACTTTAAATGTATTTACTTTTAAAAGTGATCTTTCATGTTAACCAGAGATTGCTAATTGCAGAACAAAACGCTTCGCTTTAAACCACACAAAGAATGTTTCTCACAAATACATAAATCGCTGGTTTTAAAGGGTCGTAAACGGTTTGGAGGGGAAGAAGATTTGGCCAAGAAACAGAGAAGATTCAACCCTCGAGCTGAGGTCAAGAGAAGCACACACACACACACACACACACACACACACACACACACACACACACACACACACACACACACACACTCACACACACACTCCCTCTCTCTCTCTCACTCAGAAACACACACACACTCTCCCTCTCTCTCTCACACACTCAGAATTTTACACATATACACATACACACACACAAACACACACACACACTCACGTTCTAAATGTCAACCACTGCATTCGTAATTGAGATGAACTTGGACCTGAAATTAATTGTTCTTTTAAACAAACAACAACAGGCTCTGAGCGCCAGAAGGAGGGCGAGCGAGTCGGTGAGCGTCAGGTTTCCAGGACCCGTTTAATGATGCCAGCGTTCACTAACTCACTGTCACTGCAGTGTACACACACACACACACACACACACTCTCCCACAGCACGCTTCATTCAGTGCTTCTTATCCATATCACTTATTTTAATAATCATCACAAATTAGGTATCACTCAAAAGCTTAAACACTTGAAATTGGACGTATATAATAGTATAATAATAGCGTAAACACTCAAAATATCAATGGAAATCAGACGTTGCGTGACCATGAGAATGGGTCAGGGTGACCGTACTGCTTTTATGAAATCTGGTTAAATCTTTATCAAACGCACATCAATGGAAAGCTCTGAGACTCGAGGTTCTGCTGCTTTATGATGGAAGTGACACTGCGACAGAAATGTATTTATTTGCACATCAAAAAACAACAACAATGGAGTGTGAGTTCAACAAAATCTCTTAAAATCTTTTGCAACACAGCTTGGTTAGACATCTGGCCAAATCATCTTGTCAAATGTATATTTTGTATAAAATAAAAATGTTTAGCGCCGCACGTTTGTCTGAGAGATCATCCTCATATGTGTATTCCAAAGCATTCATGAATTAACCCTCTGGGGTCCTTCATTTCAGAGTCACACTCAGGACCTTCGGGTCCAAATGGGCCGGAAGGGTGAGATTAATATAAATTAAAAAAAATCATCATTTTTTTTTTTACTTGTTTTTTATAATATTTTTTCTTTTCTTTTTTGGTGTTTTGAGATAATTTCAAATATAAAAATGATTTATAATTAAAGGTGCAGTGTGGGATTTTTAGCGGCATCTAGTGGTGAATCCTGCAAATTGCAAACAGCAAGTCACTCGCGGCCTATCCCTCGGTTTTCAAACTCGAATGAGAAGCTACGGTGGCCGACGTAAGACAAAATATGTCGTCGTCTGAGTCTGAGTCAGTAGCAGAGAGTAGTAAGTCAAGCAATGAGGTTTCTTTAGCGCTGTTTGTTTGCTTTCGGCTACGGTAGAAACATACCTTCAGACCTTCATAGAAGGGGATTCCCGTGCCTATGTAGATATAAATGTCTCACTAAGGTAATAAAAACATAACGGTTCATTAAGTAAGGTCTTTATACACCACTGAAAACATAGTTATGGATTTTAAATTGCATTTCTGTCAATAGATCCTCAGAAATATTACACAATGCACCTTACATAATATAATAATAGTAATCAGCTGATTGTCTCACGAGCGTAACCAGCACATTCTCCCCACAAAGCAAACCCATAATACAGCGAGGGAGAAGACCCACATGAAACTATGCAACAATATATTTTTTCTAACAGGGTAGTAAAAGTTTAGCTGGCTAATATGAGCTGTTACTGTGGCTGAGCTGGTTAAAGCGTTAAGCCTTGTTTAAACTCGACGCGTCCGCATGAGCCCAAAGGTGCGTGCGGCAGAAATGACGTGATTGTGACAGCGCGCGCGCCTCCGCATCCCCTAGACACACTTACTACACACAAAGGCTTTTTTTCTCTGATTTTGGAAACTCGGTCGACTTAAAATGCTTCCAAGATCGACGGGTTGGTGATTCCTGTAACTGTTTTACGGTCAATGACAAGAGTAGCCTACTAATCAGCCGTCTCACGAACTTAACCAGCACATTTATCCCCACATAGCAAAGCCATAACACAGCGAGGGAGAAGAATTAAGTTACATGAAACAATCCAACTACATATTTACACCACTGACAAGGGAAAAGTCACTACTCACGGTGTTTATGACTAGCTTCTTCTAGCTTCCTGCGGCTTCTCTTTCAATGTAGTGACGAAACGCGCTCTGTAACGCTGTGTGTTCGCGTTCGGCTACGGTAGAAACATGACGTCACAATATGGCGACCTTCATAGAAGGGGATTCCCGCGCCTATGTAGATATAAATGCCTCATTCTAAGGTAATAAAAACATTACCGTTTATTAAGTAAGTTCTTTATACACCACTGAACACATAGTTATGGATGTCATATTGCATTTCTGTTAATAGATACTCAAATTTTTTACACATTGCACCTTTAATATTAATGCAATAATTATGACCCATTTTTTCCCCATTGAATATAATAGAAAATGTTTTTTTTTTTTTTTTTTTTTTTAAAGCTGTATTTCATTTTAGAGTCAAGCCTAGGCCTCATGAAAGCAATTTTTGAAATGAGATGGATGCCATCTGGTGGACAAACTGAGCATTTTAAAAATTCAAAACCCATATGTAATCTGAATTTATTAGTGTGTATGTGTATAAAAATGTGTTTGTGTGTGTGTGTGTGTGTGTGTGTGTGGATGTGTCTGTTTTGCACTCTTGATGTTTTATAGATTCACCCCTTCACTGCTGTGTGCTTTTTTTCTGGATCGTGGCTGATTTGTAGATTGTACACACAAAATAACTCTGTATTTTCACATTTTTGCCAATTTCCCATTCATTTCCTATGCGGGTCCATTTGGACCCGAAGGTCCTGAGTGTGACTATTTTTTTTACAACCACTTAGACTATTCAAATCCTGTCCCCAATTTTTTTGGGTGTTCATATGCCAAGTACCAACAAAGTCACCAAATTCCGGACCATTCCGATAAAGCTATGATTTTTAAATAAAAAATATTTAAATGCTTCGGGTCCATTTGGGCCGAAGGACCCCAGAGGGTTAAAGCACAAATAGTGCATTTCACGTCACTACTTCATTTACAGTTTTATTTATCACATTTTTCAATACTTTTAATATTTTCATACCAACTTACAGCTTCACAACAGTCAATTTAACATGCAAAATGCACTAAAACTTCCAAAACAGTTTTGGAAAAGTGACCAAAGCATTAAAAACTGTGAAAACAGAAACCATCTCCGCAGAAAAGAGAGGCGTGTCGTCTGAGCGTGTGTTCGGGTCAGTCTTCTGTGTGTTTCTTCAGACAGTTCTTTTCCTTTACAGTTGTTTGCTTATAAGCACAATTATTCTAACCTGTGCAAACTTCATCTGTCTGCACCTTCATCATCATCATCATCAGGATGAATGAAATAAAGACAAGCTGGAGGACAGTTTAGATACACAACAATAGACAGAGAGAGAAACAGCGGGAGGAATCACTTAACATTCCCACATCAACTCTTTCCTGTTCACAACATTTCTACTTCCCAATCCTTTATTTACAGTACGGCTTCAATTCCCAAGCTCCACTGTTTACCTCCAATAATAACATGGAACTATTAATCACAATCTCTCGCTTTTTACGGCATTTCCCTGTAAACTTCCACTCAGCGAGAACAAACAAAACACGTTCGGTCTCCATAGTATCAGCGCTGGTTTAAAGTCTTGCAGCATTTGTTGAAGCTGTAAACAGAACATGTGAAAGAGACGCCAGAAAAACCAGATCCTACTGGTCCTGGACCAGGATCCACAGAGGTCAGAGGTCACCTACTGGTCCTGGACCAGGATCCACAGAGGTCAGAGGTCACCGCATTCAACATCTCAATCTGGATCACTTCCACATTCAGCTTTGGGAAGGTTATGAATCATCACAACTGTTTGCATGGGTCATAATGCACACGTCACACACAGCCAATAATGTGCATAATAAGATCAACATGCCTTTAAATGGGTGGTTTATGGTTTATGGAGACACTACAGAAATTAAAGAAAAGATTGACCATTTATGCAATTAGAGGAGAGAAGCACTTCATGGTTTAGTCGTGGTCGCTCTAAGGTAACAGATGTGGCAATTACAACTTCGAACGGTTTGCTTATAGAAAGGAATATTGGATGGATGAAAGATTAGCGTTTGATGTACATATTGATCATTTGTTGAAGAAGCTTTGGCCAAAATTAGGTTTCTTTTATCGTTTAAAAAACTGTTTTCCCTACAAGGCCCGAAAGAAGAGTACATGTTTATCTATAATTGATTACGGTGATCTTTTATATATGCATGCTGCTACATCTCATCTTAGAAAATTAGACTTTCTTTTCTTTTTATGCTCCTTGGGTTTGGAATGAATTGCAAAATGTACTTAATGCACTTCCCAGCGTGAGCACTTTTAAATGTCTCCTGCACAATGTTTTAAAGGACACTTGCAATCGTTTCTCTTCATTTGATTTGATTTATTTAATTTTGAATATGTAAATTGTGGCATTGACATTTTGTGATTCTTTTTTTGTGAAACTTTACAGGTGAAACTCGAAAAATTAGAACATCGTGCAAAAGTTAACTTATTTCAGTAATTCAACTTAAAAGGTGAAACTAATATATTATATAGACTCATTACATGCAAAGTGAGGTATTTCAAGCCTTTATTTGTTATAATTTTGATCATTATGGCTTACAGCTTATGAAAACCTTTTCAGAATATTACAATTTTGAATTTGGGGTTTTCATAAGCCAAAATTATAACAAATAAAGGCTTGAAATATCTCACTTTGCATGTAATGAGTCTATATAACATATTAGTTTGACCTGTATTTGCTGCCGTCTTGACCGGGACTCCCTGGAAGAAGGGATAGCAAGATCTCAATGTGATTATCCTAGTTAAATTAAGGACCATAAATAAAACCCATTAATCAAATCTATAGAGAAAACTAGGAGTAAAACTATGGTGATTAAATGTTGGGTGGTTGCTAGGGCGTTGCTATGCGGTCACAGGTCTGATCTGCAATTACAAAAAAAAAACGTTTGATGAACGTCACTCCAACTAGTCATTAAATACAAGGGTTCACATACTTTTTCCACCCAACATGGTTCATTAAATGCATGTAAACACATCCGGCTTTATTTGTGTATGCAGACCGTGTGATCAGATCAAATTTCATGACCAATTTATGCCGAATCCATACTTTTCTGGACATAAAAGCAGGGGATGAAACGAGGCTCGCGCTCAGATGATCAGTAACAGTCGAGAGCACAAACGACCTGTAGTCGTCAGTATGATGATATGTGCATGTTTACTTCATAACACCAGCGTGAAACACAAGCAAGTTGAGTTCAGAGCACGCTTGATCCCGGGACCGGACCGTGTGTTTGATCCAGTGAACACTCCTGCACCTGATGCTTTACTGCCGCTTGTGTAATGGATGACAGCAGAGATGAATACAGTCGTATTATTAATGTAAGACTGACAGAACGATGGCGTGAGTTATGGCCGCCTTTAGTTCAGACTCGCCGTTTCATGAGGCCTTTTGCTGAAAGCCATACATAAATGTCAGTCGGCAGTGACCATAAACTATTACACAGCCAATTGGTTAGAAGATTTCCTCTGTTATCTATCACGGTTATTTACTAGTGTTTCTTTGTCGGAGCTGAACTGTCTCTGCTGCGTTTGAGCCGCTTCATTATGAAGCGTGTTGTATTTTCCAGGTGTAAGCGGGGCTTTTTCTGAAAAGAAGACGCACCTAAAAGCTCTATTACTATGATAATGAAGCGGAGGAGGCTCTGGGCGAAATGTAGAGCTCAGAACGGCTTATTTAAATATCAAACCTGCACACACACAGAGTTGAGCGCAAACACAGGTACCATTGAGGAAAGGTGGTGTATGTAACTCTCAGATGTTTCTCTTTCATACACTTTTTTCATACATTTTTTTATACCCAAATCCTCAGTTGAGCCTTTTGTGTCATTTTTTTTTGGGGGGTGGGGGTATTTTTTCGTGTCAGACGTAACAACCCAGTGTTTGGGTAGTTTTTTTGTGTTACCCAGCTCCCGGGTCAGACGTAACAACCCAGTGTTTGCGTAGTTTTTTTGTGTTACACCAGATCCTGGGTCAGACGCAACAACCCAGTGTTTGGGCAATTTTCGTTTCTTACCCAGATCCTGGGTCAGACGCAACAACCCAGTGTTTGGGCAATTTTCGTTTCTTACCCAGATCCTGGGTCAGACACAACAACCCAGTGTTTGGGCAATTTTCGTTTCTTACCCAGATCCTGGGTCAGACGTAACAACCCAGTGTTTGGGTAGTTTTTTTGTGTTACCCAGCTCCTGGGTCAGACGTAACAACCCAGTGTTTGGGTAGTTTTTTTGTGTTACCCAGATCTTTGGTCAGACACAACACCCCAGTGTTTGGGTAATTTTCGTGTGTTACCCAGATCCTGGGTCAGACGTAACAACCCAGTGTTTGGGTAGTTTTTTTGTGTTACCCAGCTCCTGGGTCAGACGTAACAACCCAGTGTTTGGGTAGTTTTTTTGTGTTACAGCAGATCTTTGGTCAGACGTAACACCCCAGTGTTTGGGTAATTTTCGTGTGTTACCCAGATCCTGGGTCAGACGTAACAACCCAGTGTTTGGGTAGTTTTTTTGTGTTACCCAGCTCCTGGGTCAGACGTAACACCCCAGTGTTTGGGTAATTTTCGTGTGTTACCCAGCTCCTGGGTCAGACGTAACAACCCAGTGTTTGCGTAATTTTCGTGTTACCCAGATCTTTGGTCAGACGTAACACCCCAGTGTTTGGGTATTTTTATTTTTTTTACCCATATCCTGGGTCAGACGTAACAACCCAGTGTTTGGGTAGTTTCCGTGTGTTACCCCGATCCTGGGTCAGACGTAACATCACAGTGTTTGGGTAGTTTTTTTGTGTTACACCAGATCCTGGGTCAGACGCAACAACCCAGTGTTTGGGTAGTTTTTTTGTGTTACCCAGATCTTTGGTCAGACGTAACACCCCAGTGTTTGGGTATTTTTCGTGTTACTCAGATCTTGGGTCAGACGTAACATCACAGTGTTTGTATTATTTATTTTTTTTACCCATATCCTGGGTCAGACGTAACAATCCAGTGTTTGGGTAGTTTTCGTGTGTTACCCAGATCCTGGGTCAGACGTAACATCACAGTGTTTGGGTAGTTTTTGTGTTACCCAGATCCTGGGTCAGACGTAACACCCCAGTGTTTGGGTAATTTGCGTGTGTTACCCAGATCCTGGGTCAGACGTAACCACCCAGTGTTTGGGTAGTTTTCGTGTGTTACCCAGATCCTGGGTCAGACGTAACATCACAGTGTTTGGGTAGTTTTTTTGTGTTACCCAGATCCTGGGTCAGACGTAACATCACAGTGTTTGGGTATTTTTTTTGTGTTACCCAGTTTTTTACACAAAAACAGCTCAGATCATTTGACGAGGAATGCATGTGAGAAACACTCCATTTGCTCTTCCTCTCGTTGCCCTCAAATAGAAAAAACTGAGATAATCTTGTGTGTGATCATTAATTTCCTAGCACTGTCCAAACAATAACCTTCATGCAAAATGCAACAGTCTGCTATAGTGGACCGAGCTTTGAGTGTGGCGATCGATAATGGACACAGAGATCATGCATGAGCCCTCATGTCATCATTCACAAACACAGAATAAACTAATCGCACATCAAACTCTGAAAACGCCTCAGGACATCAGATCTGCGCTCTATGGTACTGCCAAACACAAAAACCACACAAAATCAATCTCACACTGTTGAGAATCACTTTCAGCATTGCATTCAAACTCTCCCTCGATATCTATTAGTTTGAATATGATCTGATCATTTAATGAGTTGTTTTAATCGGAATACTAATTGCTGTTGAAGTACATGGGAGTATCTCATTATGTAAATGAGTTATGATGTGATGGTGAATCTGCTGCAGTCATGTGATCGTGTCAGGTGGGGTTTCTCACCTGTTCAGCTCGACCTGCTCTCTGTAAGTGCAATAAACACTGCCTACAAAGACATGAATAGAAATATAAAACTGAAATGTGGCTCATGATTAAATGCATCATTGAGTCAATATATAATAATACAGCCGGCTTTGAAAACATGGCAGAGACAGGACCTGGAAAAGCCTGTAAATTCATAAAATCTTACATGCTCATATGAGGAGAATATGGAGGAAAAACATCTCAATGTTAATCAGTATTTCCTCCTTAAAACTGCAGTGAACCAAAGACAGTCTCAAAAACACGGTTTGAAATCGCTGGTGTTTCTGACGTCACAAACGACCTTGTAACCAATCAGATCAACGTGTGATCGTCAACCAGTGGATCTCTGAGCTGAGGGAGTGAGTGGAGGCGGGGCTCATCTGCATATTCATACTAAATGAGGCGAGGGTGTCGAAAATATGTCATTTAGGTGATCAAAGATGAGTTTTAAGGGATAAAATGATTGACTACAGGGGGACTTTAAAGAACCAATTTTGTGGCGGTATCAAATATGAAAGTCGTGCAGCCTTCAGATGTTGATGTGGATTCAGAGGGTCTTTATTAGCGCTAGTGTAAATGATCTCTGTTCCTTCTATATGGGTGTCTCAGCACCTTCACCTGCGCGTGCTCCAGATTCCAGAGGTGTGTGTGTGTGTGTGTGTGTGTGTGTGTGTGTGTGTGTGTGTGTGTGTGTGTGTGTGTGTGTGTGTGTAACTCAGGCCTGTAGACCTGCTCCATCCCTGCATCGGCACATCAACCGCATTCATTCTACTTCATTATGTCTATAGCAAAACCAATTTAACTGAAGAGTGGAGAACTCGATCGCATCCTAATCCCTGATTACTGCACTGACCTCGTGTGTGTGTGTGTGTGTGTGTGTGTGTGTGTTACACACACACACTCTGCTCTCGCTGACCTCGGGTGTGTGTGTGTGTGTGTGTGTGTTACACACTCTCTGCTCTCGCTGACCTCGGGTGTGTGTGTGTGTGTGTTACACACTCTCTGCTCTCGCTGACCTCGTGTGTGTGTGTGTGTGTGTAGGTGTGTGTGTGTGTGTGTTTTACACACTCTCTGCTCTCGCTGACCTTGTGTGTGTGTGTGTGTGTGTGTGTGTTACACACTCTCTGCTCTCGCTGACCTCGTGTGTGTGTGTGTGTGTGTGTGTGTTACACACTCTCTGCTCTCGCTGACCTCGTGTGTGTGTGTGTGTGTGTGTGTTACACACACACTCTCTGCTCTCGCTGACCTCGGGTGTGTGTGTGTGTGTGTTACACATTCTCTGCTCTCGCTGACCTCGTGTGTGTGTGTGTGTGTGTGTGTGTGTGTGTTACACACTCTCTGCTCTCGCTGACCTCGTGTGTGTGTGTGTGTGTGTGTGTGTGTGTTACACACTCTCTGCTCTCGCTGACCTCGTGTGTGTGTGTGTGTGTGTGTGTGTTACACACTCTCTGCTCTCGCTGACCTCGGGTGTGTGTGTGTGTGTGTGTGTGTTACACACACACTCTCTGCTCTCGCTGACCTCGGGTGTGTGTGTGTGTGTTACACACTCTCTGCTCTCGCTGACCTCGTGTGTGTGTGTGTGTGTTACACACTCTCTGCTCTCGCTGACCTCGGGTGTGTGTGTGTGTGTGTGTGTGTGTTACACACTCTCTGCTCTCGCTGACCTCGGGTGTGTGTGTGTGTGTGTGTGTGTGTGTGTGTTACACACTCCCTCAGAAGGGAACACGAGGAAGGATCCGGATTGTGATATGGGATGTTGGGAAGTATTACAGCAGCTGCTGTGGCTCATTATATATGTGCTGATTAGTTGCATTATAAGTTCATAACATGTAAACGTGTTTTGTACGTTCAGACGTGGCTTTAGGAGTGTGTTAGTGTTCTCTCTGTCAACTGCACTTCGAATAAACAGGTTCAGCTGACTTGAACAGAAGTTTCTCCATCGATCTGCTAGTGTTTTCTGTGAGTGTTAACAGCCAGACGTGCAGAACTTACAGTAGACTCAGCTCACACAACCTTAAACACACAACAGGTCACATGAGCACTAGCAGATAATCCACCGGGGCTAGTTGTCACACAGGGAAACTGAATAATATAGTAACAAACAAAATGGGTAATATAATTCATTTTAATCCTTGATAACCTCTAAAGCCACCGTCGCTTTTGACTTCCTTAGTTGTGTTTTTAAAACAGTTTATCGCTGGTTTGACTGCACTGATACTACAGGATGAGGAGAATACTTGGTAACACTTTACAATAAGGTTCATTAACATTAGTTAATGTATTAACTAACAATGAGCAATACATTTGTTACAGTATTTATTCATCTTTGTTAATGTTAGTTAATAAAACTCCTGTTGTTCATGTTAGTTCACAGTGCATTAACTAATACAACCTTTGATTTTAATAATATTAAATAAGATTAATAAATGCTGTAGAAGTATTGTAAGAGTAAGGTAGTTAACTAATGTTAACTAATGAACCTTATTGTAAAGTGTTTCTGAAAACTTGGACTTAACTGAATAATGACATTATTGTCTTCAGTTTTCAGTCTCATATTTGCATCATTGCTTCTGTTATTTTCCTGTTTATTACCGTGAAGCGGCTTGTATAATCTGCATTGTATAAAGCGCTGTAGAAATAAAGCTGACTTGACTTTTCCATTGAGGCAAAATGAATGAATTCTTTTGTGTTTTCTAATTATGTTACTGAAAAATTATTACAAATCTTATAATGCATTTTCAAAACAGACTCGCTGTAGATTGTGCATTTTGTGTTTGTTTTACTTTAGATCGAGGTATCCTTCTTAAACCAGTCTCATAACCAGCAGATTCCCACTGTCACAACTTACCCCACCGAGTGTGACAACATGCCCCGGCCTGGAGCTGAAGTGAGTGTGAATGTGTGTGTGTGTGTGTGTGGGCTTCGACGTCGCAGGTGAAAGTGAATTTGGGTCTGACAGTTTTTATAGAAAGTCTTTTAATCCTCTACTATGATAATGACTTTTAATATT
>JARWKJ010000010.1:44731378-44766378 GCA_029959095.1 Rhinichthys osculus | reverse complement strand
AGCGTGGGATGCAGTGGTGTAAAGCGTGGGATGCAGTGGTGTAAAGCGTGGGGTGCAGTGGTGTAAAGCGTGGGGTGCAGTGGTGTAAAGCGTGGGATGCAGTGGTGTAAAGCGTGGGATGCAGTGGTGTAAAGCGTGGGATGCAGTGGTGTAAAGCGTGGGATGCAGTGGTGTAAAGCGTGGGATGCAGTGGTGTAAAGCGTGGGATGCAGTGGGGTGAAGCGTGGGATGCAGTGGTGTAAAGCGTGGGATGCAGTGGTGTAAAGCGTGGGATGCAGTGGGGTGAAGCGTGGGATGCAGTGGTGTATAGCGTGGGGTGCAGTGGTGTAAAGCGTGGGATGCAGTGGTGTAAAGCGTGGGATGCAGTGGTGTAAAGCGTGGGATGCAGTGGAGTAAAGCGTGGGATGCAGTGGTGTAAAGCGTGGGATGCAGTGGTGTAAAGCGTGGGATGCAGTGGTGTAAAGCGTGGGATGCAGTGGTGTAATGCGTGGGGTGCAGTGGAGTAAAGCGTGGGATGCAGTGGTGTAAAGCGTGGGATGCAGTGGAGTAAAGCGTGGGATGCAGTGGTGTAAAGCGTGGGATGCAGTGGTGTAAAGCGTGGGATGCAGTGGTGTAAAGCGTGGGGTGCAGTGGTGTAAAGCGTGGGGTGCAGTGGTGTAAAGCGTGGGATGCAGTGGAGTATAGCGTGGGGTGCAGTGGTGTATAGCGTGGGATGCAGTGGTGTAAAGCGTGGGATGCAGTGGTGTATAGCGTGGGGTGCAGTGGAGTATAGCGTGGGGTGCAGTGGTGTAAAGCGAGGGGTGCAGTGGAGTAAAGCGTGGGATGCAGTGGTGTAAAGCGTGGGATGCAGTGGTGTAAAGCGTGGGGTGCAGTGGTGTAAAGTGTGGGATGCAGTGGAGTAAAGCGTGGGGTGCAGTGGTGTAAAGCGTGGGGTGCAGTGGTGTAAAGCGTGGGATGCAGTGGAGTAAAGCGTGGGATGCAGTGGTGTAAAGCGTGGGGTGCAGTGGGGTAAAGCGTGGGATGCAGTGGAGTAAAGCGTGGGGTGCAGTGGTGTAAAGCGTGGGATGCAGTGGTGTATAGCGTGGGATGCAGTGGTGTAAAGCGTGGGATGCAGTGGTGTAAAGCGTGGGATGCAGTGGTGTAAAGCGTGGGATGCAGTGGTGTAAAGCGTGGGATGCAGTGGTGTAAAGCGTGGGATGCAGTGGTGTAAAGCGTGGGATGCAGTTGTGTAAAGCGTGGGATGCAGTGGTGTGAAGCGTGGGATGCAGTGGTGTAAAGCGTGGGATGCAGTGGTGTAAAGCGTGGGATGCAGTGGTGTAAAGCGTGGGATGCAGTGGTGTAAAGCGTGGGATGCAGTGGTGTAAAGCATGGGATGCAGTGGTGTAAAGCGTGGGATGCAGTGGTGTAAAGCGTGGGATGCAGTGGGGTGAAGCGTGGGATGCAGTGGTGTAAGCGTGGGATGCAGTGGTGTAAAGCGTGGGGTGCAGTGGGGTGAAGCGTGGGATGCAGTGGGGTGAAGCGTGGGATGCAGTGGTGTAAAGCGTGGGATGCAGTGGTGTAAGCGTGGGATGCAGTGGTGTAAGCGTGGGATGCAGTGGTGTAAGCGTGGGATGCAGTGGTGTAAAGCGTGGGATGCAGTGGGGTGAAGCGTGGGATTCAGTGGGGTGAAGCGTGGGATTCAGTGGGGTGAAGCGTGGGATTCAGTGGGGTGAAGCGTGGGATTCAGTGGGGTGAAGCGTGGGATTCAGTGGGGTGAAGCGTGGGATTCAGTGGGGTGAAGCGTGGGATGCAGTGGGGTGAAGCGTGGGATGCAGTGGTGTAAAGCGTGGGATGCAGTGGAGTAAAGCGTGGGATGCAGTGGGGTGAAGCGTGGGATGCAGTGGTGTAAGCGTGGGATGCAGTGGTGTAAGCGTGGGATGCAGTGGTGTAAAGCGTGGGATGCAGTGGGGTGAAGCGTGGGATGCAGTGGGGTGAAGCGTGGGATGCAGTGGTGTAAGCGTGGGATGCAGTGGGGTGAAGCGTGGGATGCAGTGGGGTGAAGCGTGGGATGCAGTGGTGTAAGCGTGGGATGCAGTGGTGTAAAGCGTGGGATGCAGTGGTGTAAAGCGTGGGATGCAGTGGTGTAAAGCGTGGGATGCAGTGGTGTAAAGCGTGGGATGCAGTGGGGTGAAACGTGGGATGCAGTGGAGTAAAGCGGGGGATGCAGTGGAGTAAAGCATGGGATGCAGTGGGGTGAAGCGTGGGATGCAGTGGTGTAAAGCGTGGGATGCAGTGGTGTAAAGCGTGGGATGCAGTGGTGTAAAGCGTGGGATGCAGTGGGGTGAAGCGTGGGATGCAGTGGAGTAAAGCGTGGGGTGCAGTGGTGTAAAGCGTGGGATGCAGTGGTGTAAAGCGTGGGATGCAGTGGGGTGAAGCGTGGGATGCAGTGGAGTAAAGCGTGGGATGCAGTGGTGTAAAGCGTGGGGTGCAGTGGGGTGAAGCGTGGGATGCAGTGGAGAAAAGCGTGGGATGCAGTGGAGAAAAGCGTGGGATGCAGTGGAGAAAAGCGTGGGGTGCAGTGGAGAAAAGCGTGGGGTGCAGTGGTGTAAAGCCTGGTATGCAGTGGAGACGTCTTCTCTGGAATGACGAATCACGTTTCTCTGTCTGCCAATCTGATGGACGAGTCTGGGTTTGGCGGCTGCCAGGAGAATGGTACTTGCCTGACTGCATTGTTCCAAGTGTAAAGATTGGTGGAGGGGGGATTATGGTGTGGGGTTGTTTTTCAGGGCTGGTGCTTCTTCCAGTGACAGGAACTCTTAATGCTTCATGCTCTCTACTTTTTGGGAACATTTTGGGGATGTTCCTGATCCAGCATGACTGAGCTCCAGTGCACAAAGCAGGTCCATAAAGACATGGATGAGGATTTTGGTGTGGAGGAACTGGACTGGCTGCACAGGCCAAAATTTTCATATTGGTGCATCACTAGAATATTGCAGTGTTTATTGTAAATTATATATGCGTGCACATCATTGTTGTTTTCATAATGTTGAATCCGAATGACGAGGCAACCTGTCACTCACATGAGATCAGCCAATAGCAAACCACAACCATCCAATCAATTCCCCACAGACACAATCAAGCCCCGCCCACATGTGTTCTTGTTCTTGAAGCGTTTCACTCGATATACGACACAATAGAGGAGAAGAGACCAGCACAACTTCATATTGATGCTGACTTTAACATTCAGAAATAATGTTTTCATAACCTACGTTAGCAAAGAATTTATAGAACGTATTTTTGTTAGCTGGGACAAAGCAGCACTACACTTCTCATGTGTGTATCAGACATGAGTCTGATGGCATTGGTGCTGCGTCTCACAATAAACAAACATTCTGAATATTTCATATTGGACATGAATGATTAACTGATGGATTTAATTCAAGTTAATGAACAGCACAAATCTGGGTGAATCTCACACATTTCATTACATTTATCCCCAAATATTAAAATGAAAATAAAACGCCTACTTTTAAAGGGGCTATATGTAAGAATGTTCATGTATTTATCACTTTTTTGTGAACGGCTTGTAACTAAACTTTAAAAAAGAAGAGACCTTCGCCGACTTCCTAGGTTTTTATGAAAGCCTGCAGACTGACACACACTGTCTCACACACACACACACACACATACACACACACACTCACACCCTGAGGCCGTGACTGTTTACGCACGTATTCAGACTTTACATAATCGTGCAAAAATGTGAATTAAACTAAATGAACATCACCATCTAAACCTGTTTCATTCACAGCAGCTGAGATGCTTTTAAACGGAGCAGAGCTTGTGTGTGTGTCGGGGAATCTTTACACTCGACAACCCGTTTTAATCAACAGCACAGAACAAAGAAAATACTAAGAATTATTTTGTAGCAAAGTGACATTTTCAGGCCAGTATGTTAATGCTGAAGCTGACGAACTCTCGCGCTCGTAACTCAAGCCATCTTCACTGCGGACAGAAAACTCACAAAACTGACATTAAATATCAAAAAATGTTCCTTCTGGACCCTTTTGTGGGCACGCTTATAAATATTTCAGTATTTGGCACAGTAAAAAAAATGATGAATAATATTTGTGGATGAGAATTTGCATTCAAGTGTTAAATTAAAAATTAATTACTCGGATACATAAAGGAACAATATAACTTTGAAGCCTGCGAGATGGCAAAGTTAATTATTTCCAATTAGGAGCAAAATATCTTCAGAGATATTTCAGACCTTTTAATAGCATGGGATGAACCGCAGACGGAATAAAAGACTCTTTGTTGGTTTTTCCAGCGTGTGAAAGATAGCACTTCATATCCAGATACACAATTAAACTCTATAATAAAGTATGTTGGAATATAGAGGGAAGTTTGCAGATCACATAAGCTCATCTTTAACATAAAACACACAGGCATAATCATAATCATAATGTGTTTGATTTCCGCTTATGAGCCGGAGCTTCCCGGGATTCTGAATCCTGAACGAGTCTGACCTCTGAAGATTCATCCACCGCAAACTCTCATATAAACACAACATAAGCTGTTAGAGATGATCAAATAAATACCTGTTCATCATATGACATATGAAAACAGACACGAGTCTGATGGCATTGGTGCTGCGTCTCACAATAAACATTCTGAATATTGGACATGAATGATTAACTGATGGATTTAATTCAAGTTAATGAACAGCACAAATCTGGGTGAATCTCACACGTTTCATCACATTTATCCCCAAATATTAAAATGAAAATAAAACGCCTACTTTTAAAGGGGCTATATGTAAGAATGTTCATGTATTAATCACTTTTTTGTGAACGGCTTGTAACTAAACTTTAAAAAAGAAGAGACCTTCGCCGACTTCCAAGGTTTTTATGAAAGCCTGCAGTCTGGTATTTATGTGAATGATGACAGACACACACACACACACACACACACACACACACACACACACACACACACACACACACACATGCGCTGCCACTCTTGCATTGAAATGTGTCAAGTCGAATGAATGTCTGGCTAAATGATCTAAAAAATATAAATTTTAACCAGAACTTTAAATCTGTACTGGTAGAGTATCACACACACACACACACACACACAAACACACACACACACACACACACACACACACACACACACACACACACACACGTGTTCCTCCTGTAATCCTGCAGAACAGCCTGAGCTGGTGTGTGTACTGTTGGTCTCCAGCCTGTGGAGGGTTTCTGAGGGTTTGAGCACATGATGGCCGGTCATGCTGGAAGACCAGCTTAAACCAGTTCACCATCGCCAGCTGGTTTAAACCTGGCATGAAGCGAAACTGTGCTGGTCTTCTCTCCTCTATAGTGTCGTATATCGAGTGAATCGCTTCAGGAACAAGAACACATGTGGGCGGGGCTTGATTGTGTCTGTGGGGAGTTGATTGGATGGTTGTGGTTTGCTATTGGCTGATCTCATGTGAGTGACAGGTTATAGCCCCGCCCTCGTCATCAGAGAAGAGAAGAGATGCTGCAAGAGGAACTGATTCTCATTCAACATTATTAACACTATAATGATGATGTGCTTCCATAAACGCCCAAAACTTAAAAATCTGTAAAAAAAAAGGAACATGATGCAAATATCAAATTCTGAGACAGCGTCTCATGGATTATTTATAGAGAATCAAATCCCAGAATGCACTGCAAAAATCCAAGATGGCATTCAAGTTGAGAGAAATACAAGTCTTAGTAAAAATGTATGTATTTATAGAATTAAGAAACCAGACATGCCAGTGTTTTGTTTTAGCATAGTTTCTCTCTATATATATATTTTATTTGATTTTTAACTTTTTTTTAGTTAAAGTTTTTTAAGTTTAGTAATTTTGTGTTTTTGTCATTTTTAAAAATAAAATAAAATGTCTATATATTTTTTTTATGAATGTTTTTTTTTTTTTTTTTTTTTAGTTATTTAGATTTAATTTGTATTAATATATATATATTTTTATTTCAGGTAATAAAAAATATTTGTATATGTTTTTAGTTGACTATAATAACCCTGAAAATATTAAAAATATTAAAATTATAAAATATTAAAATTACTTTAATACAAAACGGCCTAATTTGACCCAAATGTCGGTGTGTATTATTACGTCAGCTTGTCTTTGACTGATGTGTGTTATGGATCGGTACGAGACGACAGAACGGCACACACACCTCGCTTGAGTGATAGTGAAAGCTCCAGTCCTGATCTCTGTCATGTTCAGTTACGCTGGTCTGTTCGTCCATCATATTTCCATATTCACAGATGTGTGTAATACATCACCAGCAGAGAAAATACTCTTGAGTTTTATTTTTCATAAGGTGATCCCTTCCAGTATTAATGAGCTGTACATCAAGTTCACACATGTTATATTAAAATTCATGAACGGCTTCATGAAAAAGCACTCTGGCCGTGCCGGTGAGACGGGACAGATCCGAGTGACACAGTTTCTGTCAGCGGAACACTGATCATGACAGACTCGCACTACAGGACTAGAGCTGCTCTTTAGGAAAACTTGAGGAGTTGTTAGAAATAGTGTTTATGAATCCATAAACATCCCATTGGCCATTTCTGAGGTTTTCCTCAGGGAGGAACAGGGATTTATTTGATCAACTCAAAAAGCTTCTGTTGTATTTAAATGAACAACACAGCATGAGTTTGTGTGTGTGTGTGTGTGTGTGTGTGTGTGTGTGTGCTTGTGCTTGTGTGTGTGCTTGTGCTTGTGCTTGTGTGTGTGTGTGTGTGTGTGTCCAGCACTCAGCTCTGAACTCTCCATCCATGACTGCTTTTAACCTCCTCTTCTCTTCATCTCTCTGTCCCTCACAGAAGCTCTTAACCAGCGACATTTCCTGGAGCCGCTTAATCCTCTTTCAAAGAACTCTAACTAAGTTCAGGAAAGTGTGAATTACTGAAACAGCCCATTTCCAGAGACGGTCTGCAGGAAGGGTTTACATTCATTAGAAACAGGGTCAGAAATGGCCATGTTAATTCTATAGATGCATGTAAGAGGGGCAAACGACAGTAATGAGTGTATGTGCTATTAGAGGATACAGTAGATGTCTCTCTCTCTCTCTCTCTCTCTCTCTCTCTCTCTCTCTCTCTCTCTCTCTCTCTCTCTTCAAACTGTCTGCCAGGCATCGAACAGAAATGAGAAACACATTATCGTTCCATTAATTGATTTATGCTCTTTTAAAATGGAGGTCTCATAGAGAGTCAGGAATTAGAGGCACTCTTGGGCCAATTAGAGCAGCAGAGCTTCTTCTTCCTGCATCTCAATCACGACCGAAGCCCACCGGTGAAATGCCAAATCTGAAACACTCGGAGCGACTCCTGCATCCTAAACGCCCGAGCTTCCGATCATGGCTCTCGCAGACGGGGAGTCAGAAGTCACGAACACCGTCACTCATATCTCATACAGTTTCAGACTTTAGCAAAGATACAAACTGCCAAAAAAATCACTATCTATCTATCTATCTATCTATCTATCTATCTATCTATCTATCTATCTATCTATCTATCTATCTATCTATCTATCTATCTATCTATCTATCTATCTGTCTGTCTGTCTGTCTGTCAATCCATACATACATCTATCTATCTATCTATCTATCTATCTATCTATCTATCTATCTATCTATCTATCTATCTATCTATCTATCTATCTGTCTGTCTGTCTGTCAATCCATACATCTATCTATCTATCTATCTATCTATCTATCTATCTATCTATCTATCTATCTATCTATCTATCTATCTGTCTGTCTGTCTGTCAATCCATACATACATCTATCTATCTATCTATCTATCTATCTATCTATCTATCTATCTATCTATCTATCTATCTATCTATCTGTCTGTCTGTCTGTCAATCCATACATACATCTATCTATCTATCTATCTATCTATCTATCTATCTATCTGTCTGTCTGTCTGTCAATCCATCCATACATCTATCTATCTATCTATCTATCTATCTATCTATCTATCTATCTATCTATCTATCTATCTATCTATCTATATATCTATCTGTCAATCCATCCATCCATCCATCATCTATCTATCTATCTATCTATCTATCTATCTATCTATCTATCTATCTATCTATCTATCTATCTATCTATATATCTATCTATCTATCTATCTATCTATCTATCTATCGTCAATCTATCTGTCAATCTATCTATCTATCTATCTGTCAATCTATCTATCTATCTATCTATATATCTATCTGTCAATCCATCCATCCATCCATCATCTATCTATCTATCTATCTATCTATCTATCTATCTATCTATCTATCTATCTATCTATCTATCTATCTATCTATCTATCTATCTATCGTCAATCTATCTGTCAATCTATCTATCTATCTATCTGTCAATCTATCTATCTATCTGTCAATCTATCTATCTATCTATCTATCTATCTATCTATCTATCTATTAGGGGTGTCACGATTCTCCAAATCTTCGATTCGATTGAATTTTCGATTCTAAGGTCACGGTTCGATTCGATTCTCGATTTTTTTT
This sequence comes from Rhinichthys osculus, assembly GCA_029959095.1. Classification (NCBI taxonomy): domain Eukaryota; kingdom Metazoa; phylum Chordata; class Actinopteri; order Cypriniformes; family Leuciscidae; genus Rhinichthys; species Rhinichthys osculus. Next base: position 44,757,809 of record JARWKJ010000010.1, on the reverse strand, counting down.
TTTAAAAGCACAGGTTGCAATGCCATTTTTAGAATATACTTTTATGCAATATAATATCTGACCTTTGTTCGCAATGACCACACTACATTGTCAAATTTAAAACATTTATTAACAACATAAAGTGCTTATAATATAATACCTTATATCTTTAGTCAATTGGAAACTTAAGCAAAATAACCAGCCATATTTTGCCATACGCAGATTATAAAATCAAATCAGTCATTTTAAACTGTCTGCGAAATGCAATTTCAGCGGTGTCTTCTCCTCTCTGTCTCTCAAAATGGGTTGCACAAGGCGATCGTCAAGCGCGCTGCTCTCACGTTTCGGGAGTCGTGACATGACGGAATTGTCACTTGCATAATCGGGCCAGCATTGCATCGTGAGTAACTAAAGTTTACCATTTGCACATCTTTTTAAGTCTTACCAGTTTGAACATTCAAGCGATTTTAAACTATTCAGTACTCCCGCGCTCTCTGAGAGATGGTTTTTTTGAAGCGCGAACGTTGAACGCGAACACGAACGTTGACAACATAACTCACTGGAAATCCAAAATACTTCCACACCGGTGACTTCAATGAAAGAGTAGACGGTTCAAGTTCTGTCGATGGGTCTCCTGCATCTGCAGTTGCCATGCTATCTTTTGACTGGCTGTAGCTAAGTTAGAGGAGGTTGACTCGCAGCACTTCAACACACGTGTTTTTTCCCGTGACATGGACGTGACATGGGGGCGTGGCAGCATCGACGATTCCATTTTTTAATTCGAAGTTCGAGATTGTGAACTTACTATCTTTATATATCCATCCTTCCATCTATTTTTTTACCATTCTTCTAGAAGCACATTATTGAGGTCAGGTACTGATGTTGGACGAGAAATTCTTCCCAATTGCTTCCAATTTGTTATAATATCACTAACAGTTGACCGTAGACTATTTAATAGTGAGGAAATTTCACGAATGGACGAGTTCACAGAGCTCCTGAGAGCGACCCATTCTTTCACAGATGTTTGTAGAAGCATCTGCATGCCTAGAGCTATAGGTATACTCGTCTCTCTATCTATCTATCTATTTATCTATCTATCTATCTATCTATCTAGATAAATAAATTAGGTCAGCCGGAACCGGGAACACTTCCTATAACACCCGATGTACTCGCGTTACATCATAAGAAGAATAGCATCTACGTTAATGTTAGTCTTTCTGCTTATTCCGAGGTTTACTGTAGTCAGTCGGATCCGGGCCGTATCCAGATCAGATGATGGACCTGCGCCTAGACACGACCACAACACATGATGTAGTCAGCCGGATCCAGGCCGTATCCAGATCAGATGGTGGACCTGCGCCTAGACACGACCACAACGCATGATGTAGTCAGCCGGATCCGGGCCGTATCCAGATCAGATGGAGGACCTGCGCCTAGACACGACCACAACACATGATGTAATCAGCCGGATCCGGGCCGTATCCAGATCAGATGGAGGACCTGCGCCTAGACACGACCACAACACATTATGTAGTCAGCCGGATCCGGGCCGTATCCAGATCAGATGGAGGACCTGCGCCTAGACACGACCACAACACATGATGTAGTCAGCCAGATCCGGGCCGTATCCAGATCAGATGGAGGACCTGCGCCTAGACACGACCACAACACATGATGTAGTCAGCCGGATCAGGGCCGTATCCAGATCAGATGGAGGACCTGCGCCTAGACACGACCACAACGTATGATGTAGTCAGCCGGATCCGGGCCGTATCCAGATCAGATGGAGGACCTGCGCCTAGACACGACCACAACGCATGATGTAGTCAGCCGGATCCGGGCCGTATCCAGATCAGATGGAGGACCTGCGCCTAGACACGACCACAACGCATGATGTAGTCAGCCGGATCCAGGCCGTATCCAGATCAGATGGAGGACCTGCGCCTAGACCTGACCACAACACATGATGTAGTCAGCCGGATCCGGGCCGTATCCAGATCAGATGGAGGACCTGCGCCTAGACACGACCACAACACATGATGTAGTCAGCCGGATCCGGGCCGTATCCAGATCAGATGGAGGACCTTCGCCTAGACACGACCACAGCGCATGATGTAGTCAGCCGGATCCAAGCCGTATCCAGATCAGATGGAGGACCTGCGCCTAGACACGACCACAACTCATGATGTAGTCAGCCGGATCCGGGCCGTATCCAGATCAGATGGAGGACCTTCGCCTAGACACGACCACAGCGCATGATGTAGTCAGCCGGATCCAGGCCGTATCCAGATCAGATGGAGGACCTGCGCCTAGACACGACCACAACACATGATGTAGTCAGCCGGATCCGGGCCGTATCCAGTTCAGATGGAGGACCTGCGCCTAGACACGACCACAACACATGATGTAGTCAGCCGGATCCAGGCCGTATCCAGATCAGATGGAGGACCTGCGCCTAGACACGACCACAACACATGATGTAGTCAGCCGGATCCGGGCCGTATCCAGATCAGATGGAGGACCTGCGCCTAGACACGACCACAACGCATGATGTAGTCAGCCGGATCCAGGCCGTATCCAGATCAGATGGAGGATCTACGCCTAGACACGACCACAACACATGATGTAGTCAGCCGGATCCGGGCCGTATCCAGATCAGATGGAGGACCTGCGCCTAGACACGACCACAACACATGATGTAGTCAGCCGGATCCGGGCCGTATCCAGATCAGATGGAGGATCTACGCCTAGACACGACCACAACACATGATGTAGTCAGCCGGATCCGGGCCGTATACAGATCAGATGGTGGACCTGCGCCTAGACACGACCACAACACATGATGTAGTCAGCCGGATCCAGGCCGTATCCAGATCAGATGGAGGATCTGCGCCTAGACACGACCACAACACATGATGTAGTCAGCCGGATCCGGGCCGTATACAGATCAGATGGAGGACCTGCGCCTAGACCTGACCACAACACATGATGTAGTCAGCCGGATCCAGGCCGTATCCAGATCAGATGGAGGACCTGCGCCTAGACACGACCACAACACATGATGTAGTCAGCCGGATCCGGGCCGTATCCAGATCAGATGGAGGACCTGCGCCTAGACACGACCACAACACATGATGTAGTCAGCCGGATCCGGGCCGTATCCAGATCAGATGGAGGACCTGCGCCTAGACACGACCACAACGTATCCCTGAAGTGTCAGCAGAGATTGTGTCAACTAGACTCTCATCGAAGGCCTCATCGACACGACAGCCATCAGCACTTATCCTCAACAAACCCGTCTCCATCCCGGCGTGACTCTGATCTTCAACCAGATGGAACTGGATGATATTCTGATTGTTCCAAACCAATCTGACTTTTGACCTATAATGCTGTCTGAATCATAATCACACACTGTTCACTCATTGGCCAGAGGAGAACTGGCCCCCGACTGAGCCTGGGTTCTCACAAGGTTTTTTTCTCCATTCTGCCCTGATGGAGTTTTGGTTCCTTGCCACTGTCGCCTTTTTCCACATTTGTTGAGGACATTAAATTTAACATTTAATTTAATATTCAACAATAATATTGATCTGCCTGCATTGACACTATTATACAAGAACTGAACTGAGCTGGACGATAACATCGCGGTTTACTTCAGATCCGCTATATAGTATATATAAATAACTAAATTAATAACTTAAAAAAAATACAATTAAATGAAACATCACTGAACTTACTTAAGCTGGACTGTGACGCTTTTTCCTTCTGGAAACACACTTTGTTGCATTATTTTCCTGTTATCTCTGTAAAGCTGCTTTAAAACACTATTGTAAAAAGCGCTGTATAAATAAATATGACTTGACTATCTATCTATCTATCTATCTATCTATCTATCTATCTATCATCAATCCGTCTATCTGTCCATCCATCCGTCTCTGTGTGTCTCTCTGCTGGTGTTGAGTGATCAGAGTTTGGACAGATGGACAGCAGGTCTCGACACCTGTCGTTTGTGTGTGTGTGTGTGTGTGTGTGTGTGTGTAAGTGAGAGCATCTTCTCAGAGCTGAGATTAAGATTCTCTTCAAACATTCAGACTGAACAGTCAATGAGATGCAAAATCATGCCTGAGCCTCTCTTTAAAGTAATGGATTCCAATGCAAATCCAATGACCTTTAATTATTGTATAATTCTGTCAATGATCATAACCTGAAGCAACCATGACTAAATTTTACAATTAGCCTGTTTAACCTGCTGTATGAGTTTGACCTTTAGATGAGCACTGACTGTTTCCATCAGAGTGGGGGTAAAACAAGTGAACAGAGCCGAGTCTGCAGGTACAGCAGTGAGAACTGACAGACAATCCCACAGCTCTGTTAACTGTAAATGCACTCGATACACAATGACACCTACATGCTCGAGATAAATAGGTTCCTCAAACGACTCCCCCTCTGCCATTGGTTAGTCAAACGGATAGTCCCGCCCCAAACTCACGTGATTGGTTGAGTCAGAAGTTGACAAGTGGTGCTTATCAAAAAACAAACTTTCACTCTTCAGGAATAAAACTACCAGTGAATCTGAGCACAGAGATAGCTGAACATCAGAACGCCACACACACACACACACACACACACACACACACACACACACACACACACACACCTGGGGCCTCATTTATAACCGCTGGGTCGCACAAAACCAGCCTTGAAAGAGCCATTTAGATTAAATATGGCATTCTCATTAATGGAGTTAAGGACTTAAATTACATCCCATCATTACAGAGAAGTTATAAAAAAATTGTATATTCTAATAAATAGAAATATTTGTAGTGAATGCGATCCTTTTGGTCTGAGAAAATATTTTAGCCCAAATAATGATCAATATAAGGCCTATCTGTTTCCATTAAAAAATATAAAGCAATTAAAAATGCTATTTGGCCAGTGGAAACAATTGAGAAATCTTTTTTTTAAATGTATTTTATACTTTGATTTATTTATTCAAAAACAAGGCACGGATCGGCTACTAAATGATTTTTTGCAATAATGTGACGCACATCCGTATCTCATATTTTCCTAATGTCTTGTACCGTTAAACATTGGATCTCGTGGATGAATATGCATATGCAAATGATATGCAGATGAGGATATGCATAGTAAAACGAGGCGTTGTGAGCTCCAGATATGGTTATTTCGGGGAGGAGACGCATGTTTTAGATTAGATAGCCTTTATTGTCATTATAAAAGTGCTTTCCTCAGTGCTGGATTATACAACAACACAAAGAATGTTACATTCAACACAAATATTAAACATATACTACAAAAAAGAATCAATTTGTAGTCAGTTTTAAATATTGCAGTAATAATAAATATATTGCACTTAACGCTGTGAATTGAAAAACAAAGAATGGAAGAAAAGAAAAGTGCAGATCTTCCACTGACGGGTGTATAAGGGGAATTCTGCGCACGGCTTTATAACTCTGAATATTTTTTACCGTACGCCATTTTTGGCCTTCGATCGCACAGACACTTTTAGTGAGGATCCTACACAGCTTCATAAATGAGACCCCTGATAAATGGAGTGATTCTGACGTGGCTCTTTTGAGGTGTTTATCTCTGTCCATTTATCCCTGTACTGTATCTAAGCCACCACATTAACATCTGTCCTCTATTTACCCAGCAAATCAGCTCCAATAAGCAGGTCTGTTCGCTGTTCGAAGGCCAAATCTTCCAGATGACTGACGTCGGGCAGATTTACGCTCGTAAGGAAACTCTCCTGTCGCGGCCAGGCGATTAACACACCGATTTATGCTTTATTGACTGACGAGGCGAATGGAAGCGACTGACAGAACGGGCCCTAAAGTTCTGATCTTTTTCTTTTTTCGAGGTGTGTTAATTACTCTGAGGAAGTGTGTTTCTGGCTGGCGGTCAGCGGGTCCATTTGCATGTGTGTGTAGTGAGAGGTTGGCAGCGAATCCTCTCGTCCAGATTGCGGTGAGACCGCCTTGGAGGAGCTTGCGTTGTGGGATTAGGGTTTTAGCAGCGAAGGTAAGTGTGACTACAAGCTTTGGCTGTCCATCTGCTCTCCTGCGGTACCATGGCCAGCCTGAGCCGCCTGCAGCAAGACCTGGCCTCCGTACACACACACACACACACACACACACACACACACACACACGCAGCCAAGAACCCTCCGCCTGCTGCTCGCAACCAAACACTCCATATGCACTAAAGTTTTTCTCTCTTTCGCCCGCCTGCCGCCACCATCCTTTCCTTTTCTCTCCTTAATAAATAAGACATGAGCGTGTCTCCGGCAATAGAGGCGACGGGTTTAATTTGTAGGGCAGCGATGTTTGCTGGAGTCCTGAGGGATTCGTGCCCTTCTCGTCTCACACACACACACACACACACTCACAGTCTGGTTCGCTATCTTTGTGGGGACTCTCCATAGACGTAATGGTTTTTATACTGTCCAAACTGTATATTCTGTCCAATTACACTAGCCCTGCCAATCACACACACACACACACACACACACACACACACACACACACACACACACAACTCATTCGTGATGAATTCAAACGGGAGTACATTCAGTGCTGATTGTTTTAAAGGGATAGTTGTCATTCCTAAACCTGTATGGCTTTCTTTGTTCTGTGAAACAATCATTATCATAATAATAAGTCACTATTCATTTTTGTACATGATTTATGGGAGCGCATCATTATAGTGTTAATAATGTTGAATGAGAATCAGTTCCTCTCGCAGCATCTCTTCTCTTCTCTGATGACGAGGGCGGGGCTATAACCTGTCACTCACATGAGATCAGCCAATAGCAAACCACAACCATCCAATCAACTCCCCAGACACAATCAAGCCCCGCCCACATGTGTTCTTGTTCCAGAAGCGCTTCACTCGATATACGACACAATAGAGGAGAAAAGACCAGCACAACTTTACTTTCATAGGACTAGTTCATGATCATTTACTCACCCTCATATTTTTCTGAACACAACTTAAAAAAATTATGCAATTAGCTATCACAACTTTTAGCATCAGAATAACTTTCCTAGATTTAACGCAAATATCCAAGTTGACACTTAAAGTGCCACTGAAGTGCCTTGGATTGTTTGATGCGCTGACGTAATCTCCACTGAAACAGGAAGCGAAGGCGGGGCATATTGAATGGCTCCTCCCCCTTTTAACATAGCCAATAGCGTTTAGTTCACCTCACAGACTGACAGCACCATGGAAGCGAATCCGAGCGCTGGTGATACGCTGGATTCAATAGTAGAGCTGTGAATACATGTAATAATAATATTAATTAATTAAATAAATAACTAAATAAAACTCGAGCGTTTGAGCAACCGAACACACACTCCAACACGTGTTGCTCCATGACGTCCAGCGGTCGCTTCGGCCGGGGGTGTTTATAGCAGAGGGGGCGGAGCTTTAGATTCTAGGGAGCATGTGATTGGACAGAAGATGTGATGAGTCCGCGGTGACGTCATAAAAATCCCTGATCTATTTTAGCGGAAGTGAGAGACTGTTTTAAATGCTTATATCTCCTAAATGGCAATTTTGTCATTGTTTTGGAACACGCAGCTTATTCATAACAGTACATATTCACACTAAACGCTAAAAAACGTACATTTTGAGTTCTTTAATGCAACTTCAGTTGACTAAACTAGCCCGAACACATTTTCCAGTGCGTGACCTTCTCTCTCCTGAGGAACACGAGGCGAGTAAATGATGATGTTTTCTCAGAGCTTTCCTCTAAGCGGCGTGTGCTGACTAACAGCAGACATTAGCAGAGAAGACAAAGACTATTAAAAACAGAAGCTTTGAGTTATTTATAGCGCTCACCTTACAAACAGAAAGACGTGCGAGTTATTTAAGACGAAACCTGCGGGTCTCCGTCCAGATATATGAGAACACAAGAAACATAAGCTCTTTATTAGATTGTGTGCATGCGACTCGCAGCGCTCCATTCCTCAGCATTAATTATGCATGCTGTATTTCAGTAATGCAATCCTCAGGTGAGCTGCGAGTGATAGAACGTGTAATTTTGAGGTTTAATGTCGAGGTCTGTGTGTAAATCAGGATCTCTTCTGCTGGAGTTTCTACATCTGTGACGTCGCTCCGAGGAAAACGCTTCACTTTGACCTTTGCATCTGAATCCGTGTCACCCTCCCACTGGGAAAATGATATTTCATGTTACGTAAGGATCGTCTGTCAGAAAACACTCTCATCAGCATCTTTCTCCGACTGCCACGTCTTCCTCGCATTTTCAGCGCACAATATTTATGTGCAAATATGCAGGAAGATGATTGTTTTTCAGCTCGGATCCGTCGCGTCTGGTCAATAAATCACACGGCAATGCGATTATGAAAACTTGATTTTAGCTAAATGTTTCTATTTGCATGAGAAAGTTGATTTGGCCTCAGAAGTGAATCTGTCGCAGATCTTCACGTCACATGCAATAATGCGATCGTTCTGAAAATGATAACGGATATGATGTCATGCATTCACAATTCAAATCCACACATGTTTTATATATATATATATATATATTAGTCTGAGTTAATATTGTTTGCAGATGATATCAAAGGAACAGTAGAGTAATTAAGAACATCACAGCAGAGTCTTATGGATGATCATAGCAGCTTGGAAACCCTTGGCCCTGGGCTTCTCTCTCTTTCTCTCTCTCTCTCTGCATATTTTTGTTTTCACAATATTTCCATTTCTAAATGAATGACCCCACAGGCGTGAGATGGAACAGCAGCTCGTCTTCACCTGTTCCTCCAGTTCTTTATGAACTCGATAACCAAGACATGCACGACTTCTAAGATGTTTAACGCTCATCCTTCACTCCAAAAAATGCTGGATTGTTTTAACCCAAATTTGGGTCACATATGGACAAACGTAGCCGTTGGGTTACATTTTTAAATTTCATTTTTAACCCAACATTTCGGTTTGTCCATGTTTGACCCAAAATTGGGTTAAAACAACCCAGCATTTTTTAGAGTGTTCACTCTAACTCTGTAACACATCTTTCCCTCGCGGGTCAAAATGACCCGAAGCCCTACAATTATACTTAATTTATTTATTTATTTTGTCCAGAAAGCTTATTTTATTTCATTTTGATAATATTTTTTCAATTTTTTATTTTATTTACCTTTACATTTCTAGATTTGATCAATAGATAATAGATAAATAAATAAATAAATAGTAATTTAAGCACGTTCCTCATATTCTTTCAACTTAAATTTAAAGTAACTCACAATTTCAAGCATAACCCTTTTAATTCACCTCAAAATATCTAACATTGGGAGCCTTTGCCGATCCTCTTGTGGGAAATAAATAATGCTATGATATTAATGATATGACACATGATATAGCTCTATATGGAGCATGAGCTGGGTCCTAAAGTCATTTCTCTTCAGTGTGCATTCAGATACACATTACAAATTATTATTATTTTTTTGGTAAAGTTTTAGCATTTCTAGTTTGAATTTTGAGCATTTTTGTGTTATTCTTTTCAATTCAATTCAAATTTATTTGTATAGCGCTTTTCACAATACATATTGTTTCAAAGCAGCTTTACAGAAAGTGCATTTCAGAAATGTAAATAGAAAATACAGTTAGTTAATTATCATGTATTAATGATATTTAACTAACTGTTATTCTATGTGAACTAAAGTACTCCTCGCAGTCCACTCATTCCTAAGGGGGTCAAATTGACCCGCGATGAAAGGATTTGTTACTTTTTAAAATTTCAACCACAAAACTCCTCGAATCCATTAAAAAAAATTTTTTTTTTTTTTTTGGGTGTATTCGTGGTTCAAGTGCGACAAAAGTCCTGGGGTCTTGAACCACTCTGACGAACACTCAATTTTTAAAATGACCCGATGGAAGGATGAGGGTTAAACTGGTTTCTAGGGTGTTGCTAGGCAGCCATGATGGTGTTCTGAGTCCAGCACTACTAATAACAACGACAAACTAGATTCTGTAGATGTCTGAGAGTAAATACTCCATTCATGCGGCTCTTTGTTGCCCACATGCTGCATTCAGACCATATAAATAAATCTGCCATTCTTCGGCAGATGGAGATACTACGGCACGCTGACGTCACACACACACACACACACCAGCTGCTCCCGCCTCATAATAAATGTGTTTCATTTTGGCTTGTGTAATAAAATAAGCATTAGCTAAACACGGTAAAGCTGCATCATTGATCTGAGCAATCAGGAGCCGATCACATGACGCTAATTTCACACTGAGTTCACCTCACAGATCCACACCGCATCAGAACCGCCTTCACCTTCATCACAACCATAGAAAACAATTATGCCACTGTTATTCCCAACAGTGGTGAGGTTATTGCTACATAAATATATGCAATTTTCATTCATTAAAATAAAGATGAAGGCATAAACTCAAAAAATAAATTAGAATTAGATAGAAATTTTGAAATGTTACCTTGGCATTGATGTACTAAAGCTACTAAAAATGAGAAATTTTAAAAACTAATAAAAATTACAAAATTACAAAAGCCTAAACTAAAATTAAAATTAAAAATATAAAAATAAGAAGGAATTCAAGATTTTAATAAAATACTACAATTGTATATAAATAATAGTAAAAGTATGCCCAGATGGAAACTCTTACACCGATTTATACACACAACTTTCCCAGCTGGCATTTTAACGTCGAGTCACTGTTGAATCAACGTCAGGTTCCAGTGTTGGATAACCGTTGAATTTTGTTTAGATTTTGCAAATCAGATTGCAAATTGGATTTTGGAACAACGTTATTTTTCTACTGATATATTTCAACAAAATGTTTAAAAGTCATGGTTGTAAAAATAATGTTGATTTGACGTACAACTCAATTTTTTTTATATTTCTATGTTGAATCCGTAGTGAGTCAACAACACAACTTCAACTATTTTGTGTTCAATGTTGTTTTAACGTTGAATTAATGTTTTTTCATAAACTGACATTATTTCAACCACATTTAAACGTTTAATGTCAGTCGAATGCCAGCTGGGCTTTGATGTGGAGTCAGATTTGACACTGAACTGTTCTTAATTCAAGTTAACAATATTAAACAGAATACATTATCAGTGAAAGTCATTTATAAGGTTCATGTTCAGTGTCCAAAATGAACGTATGCCACACCTGCCAATACAGCAGTCATTAACCCTTTAGGCGCCAGAGGTTTTTTTCTAAAACGTTCGATTTTGACATCTCAATTTCAAAAGGTTATATCTTAAAAGTGATAAAAGATGGAGACTTTCTGTAAATTAGAGAAATATTAAGGATGACCCAAAGTTTATGTAGGGATTGCATTTTTCCATCTAATTTGCATATTATGACGTCATATGGTGACGGCAATCTTGGATTATAGAATTTTCATGAAAAGTCACATGTTTTAATGATAAAATGCAGCACTTCTTTCCCCCCAAAACGTCCATCACCTTCTGTATGTTATATTGCACAATACTGAATGCTCAGGTATATAGTAAGTAGTAAACAAACTGTGTAAATTATTACTAATAAATGGTAGAAACAAACCGAATGCATGTAGTGGTTGCCTTTTGCTGTAGAGATTTTCCATTTACTAAATACAGTAGACACTCTGATTCCATGTATGGGGCACATATATATTATTCATATGACACACAAACACAAGTAGACAAGACCTGTTTCGTTCAAACGCTCACTCGCACAGATCATGAGTGAGATGACACGAGCAGCGCGGCCAGATCGAGTGTGGACAGCTCAGACTACTGTCATTGTCATTGCGACTCCTCACCCTGCCTCCACGTTGTCTCCTAACTGTCCTATGAATACTTCGACCTCGTCTAACATACCCAGTGGCATTAGACAAAGTCTCCACCACAATACTGTCACCGCGATTGTGGAGAGGATCTGATAAAATGGCTCACTCGCACCAAGGTTATTTTCGTAAACGAAAACTGAAACTAAGACTAAAACTATTGGTCAAAAAACATTTTCGTAAACTGAAATAAAATTAAAAAATCATAATAAATGAAAAACTAAAACGAAACGAAACTAACAACAGTTACTGAAAAACTAACTGAAATAAAATAATAATGATCAAAAATAAATAATCGTTTTCGTAATTAAAGCTCTTTACTTTGGCGGAAAATCTGACCTGGCTGTTTAGGGAAATGCCTGGCGCTTCACCCGTGTGAAGTTTCTGAGGCGATTAACCGCGTGTCGTGACGTGCTCAATGAAGGACCGTAACGTAGAACACATCGGCTGTTCATAAAGGATGCGTTTGTGGCAGTGGAATGGGTAATAACACAAGGTAATGAGACGCAAGTTGAACTTCTTTTAACTTGAGCGCAGCGTTTTTAGAATGCCGTTTGTAATGCGCGGGTGCAACAGCAAACAAGTCCGTCAAGCACAAAAAAACTTTAATGTAGGCTACTTCTGTATGTTTAGATATCATGTTTTCATTAACGTTGACAATGTAGGGATTCTAGGAAATACCAGGACACGACACACCAACAAGCACGCGCATACACACAGACACACACACACACACACACACACACACAGACAGAGACAGTCTGGTCCACTATATTTGTCGGGACTCTCCATAGACGTAATGTTTTTTTATACTGTAAAACAGTATATTCTGTCTCCTCCAACCCGACCCATCATCATCACACACACACACACACACACACACACACACACACACACACACACACACACACACACACACACACACACACACACACACACTACACAGACCCCTAAACTTACCCATCTCACACACAACTTTCTCCATTTCTACATTTAAAAAAAAAAACCTCATTCTGTATGATTTATAAGCTTGTGTACCTATAGGTCCCAAAGTAACAGGAGTCCCCATGCGTCTGTGTGCATTCAGGTTTAAGTCCCCACCAGGATATAAAGACATGTGCTACAAAGTGCACACTCACACACTGCATAGATACTTATTATTTAATTTCACTGGCTTCACAGCAGGTTGTGTTGGCTGTAGTCAGATGAATTGAGCTGTTTTTTTTTTTTTTTTTGTTATGTTCCAGTGGCCACTCTGCTACATGTACAGCTGAAAAAAAGTAAACTATGTTAACAAGATTTAATCTTTAATATGAATTAGTTTGTCTGAATTTTTCATATTTTTTTTCTTGTCTACTTTTAAGTTCTATTTATTTGGTGCTTTGTTCAATCTCAAACCATTATTTTATTTGTATTATTAAGATGTCTGCACAAGAGTTAACTGTAATCTGGGCAAACATTAAACTTTGCTGAAATTAATCGTCTCGCTTTGGTCTACACTGGAAGTGTTCTGTTAGCTCTGCTAAACTATAATTACTAAAACTAAAACTGAAACTAAATAAAATAAAAACTAAATAGAAATGTGTTTGCAAAATAAAAACTAAACTAAAACTAACAATACCATTAATGAAACTAACTAAAACTAAACTTAAATTTAAAGCAAAATTGAAAACTATATTAAATAAAAACTAATTTAAAAAAGCAAAACTATAATAACCTTGACTCGCACACTAGCTCCGCTTTTGATCGCACTGATTCAATGCGCTCTAACTCGAACATTTTGTATAGAAACATGACGTTTTTTTGATTCGGGGATGAAGTATGCCATGTCTGCCATCCAGTGGAGGGGAGGTCGAACGAAATTTGACATTTCTGTAGTTGTTGTGGAGTTACACTGATCATCTCCTCATCATGTTGAACTCTTCCACAAGTGTCCACAGTTCCTGAGGTGTTTATAAGACAGCGCTGACATGTTCTGGTCAATAGTGTTCAGTGTCGTCTGTGCTCGACCACAGAACAGTTTCAGGCTTTGCTGGATCTTCTCCAGTGCGTTAGAACTGGTCTCTGTTGGCGCTCGCCGAACCCAATGTCGCTGGTGTGTGTGAACGTGCAGATTAAGGGCCGGGAATATTATAATAAGATCCTCTTCATACGGCAGAAGGAGCGAAATCTGATCGGCTTTTTTTATAACATGCTCTCAGAGAAAGGCTCACCAGAACACAGTTACTGGGTTTCACTGGTGATGTGTTGTGTGTCGGCAGAAGCGGCGATTACAGCTCTCACACACGGAGAACGCAGATGTTTATGATATATCCGCTTTAAGATTTACAACCAGCCATAAAACTCTATTTGGTTTACTTCACTATTTTCATTAAAAACATTATGCGATTATTCAGCTTTTCTCCCTTTGCATGCTAATGACAGTAAGTGGCGTTACGTCTTCTTCAGGTAACAGTGGGTTTGCAGTAACACACACTCGTCTCGTCTGCAATCTGCACAAATAAAATCCCCCTAAAGGTCAGACATGCCGGTCGGGCCGAGCAGAACAATTCTGAGGTCCATCTGAACGTGTTCGACATAATTACCCCACCTGCTCATCCCTCCCTCTCTCTCTCTCTCTCTCTCTCTCTCTCTGGTCCTAAATAACAACCCCTCCCGATCATCTTTAACCTCGGCGTGTCTCACTGATGGCTGTCTTCACCCGTCTGTCTCTCTCTCTCTCTCTCTCTCTCTGCTACCTAAGCGCGCGCGGATCAGACGGCGGCTGCATAAATTACTCATCAACATTAGCATCAGGCGTTGTGTGGCACCAGTGCCAACTGCTCTCGGAGCGGCCATTAAAGGTCATGTTTTGATGCTGAATGCCACACAGACACCTTGGCTCCCGCGAGGAGTTCCCCAGGTGCACCAGAAAGGTTAGAAATTACCTTCCATCTCGCGGCTGCTGCCCAAGGAAATAATTAGAGGGGTTTTAGGAGCGCGAGGACGTGTGTGTCGGGGCTAATGGCCACAGCGAGAGCCGGACGAGCCCGAGTGACGACAGGACGCATGAGACACACTCACACACACACACACACACACACACTCCTGTTACACCAGACGCTCTTGTATCAGAGCTACATCATTCACATGTAGGGATGCACCGATATGAACATTTTGGTTGAAACCGAAAAAAACGATAATTCTTTATATTTGAAAACCGATAACAGATATATTGTAACACTTTATAATAAGGTTCATTAGTTAATGTATATATTAACATGACAATGAGCAATACATTTTTAACAGTATTTATTAATATTAGTTAATGTTAGTTAATAACATACAGCTGTTCATTGTGTGTTCATGTTAGTTCACAGATGCCTCCGCGACAGGCTGGGGTCCATGTGCAACGGCTCCTGGTCGGGACCCCAACTTCAGTGGCATGTTAATTGCCTCGAGTTGCTAGCAGTGCGTCTTGCTCGGCACCGCTTCAGGGTCCAGCTCAAGGGTGGTCCAGACGGACAACACTGCGACAGGAGCGTACATCAACCGCCAGGGTGGTCTACGCTGGTCGCAACTCGCTCACCATCTCCTCTTATGGAGTCAGGAGCATCTGAGGTCGCTTCGTGCCATTCACATCCCAGGCGAGCTGAATCATGCAGCCGACGAGCTCTCGCGACCCCCAGACTCCGTCCCCAGACGGTTCAGCTGATCTGGGAACGCTTCGGAGATGCACAGGTAGATCTGTTTGCCTCTCCAGACTCTTCCCACTGCCGGTGGTTTTACTCGCTGACGGAGGGCACCCTCGGCTCGGACGCTCCGGCACACAGCTGGCTGCGGGGCCTTCGCAAGTATGCCTTTCCCCCAGTGAGCCTCCTCGCAGAGACGTTGTGGAAGATCAGGGAGGACGAGGAGCAGGTCCTCATGGTCGCGTCCTATTGGCCCGGCCAGACCTCGTTCCCGAACTTGTACTCCTCGCGACAGCCCCTCACTGGCCAATTCCTCTGAGGAAGGACCTCCTTTCTTATAAACGGGGGACCCTATGGCACTCACGTCCCGATTTTTGAAACCTACACGTGTGGGTCCTGTACGGGACACGGAAGGTTTAGAGGGGGGGGGGGGGGTATTTTACACCTTTTCGCAAGATGTAAAATAAGTCTCTGATGTCCCCAGAGTGTGTATGTGAAGTTTGAGCTCAAAATACCCCACAGATATTTTTATATAGCATGTTAAAGTTGAGGGTGAGCAAAAACTTTTGTGCCTGTGTCTTTAAATGCAAATGAGCTGCTGCTCCCGGCACAGGGGCGGAGCTTCAAGAGCTTATGTCCTTTTACCTCACACACACACACACACACACACACACACACACACACACCTGCACTGAACATTTCAAAAACTTTTAGCCTTTTATGTTTAAACCGGAGTCAGAAAAATGGAGAGACTCAAGAAGAAGTGACATTTAGACAACATTTTTGAATGGTTAGTTGATGAATGTATGTAGCTTATGTGTAGTTATCTTCTAGTCATTTATTAGCATATTTTGTCTTGATAATCTATAAATCGCGTTCCCGGGGGCGGGGTTTATGTAAATTGTAGGGTTTGTGATGTCACTAACCCGGGAGGAAGCTCGTGTAGTTCCTACCAGCCGTTTGTTGTAGTCCTTAAAAAGCAATTTCTTTAAAAGAAAATCTCTCCCTTTGCTTTGAACTTTGAGCATTGTAACTTTGCAGATGTTGTTTGTGTTCAAACAGCAACATTACACACTAACTAAAGATAGAAAAGTGTAATCATAATCAACCATCCCTTTAAGTACTTTGACACCTCAGGTGGTGACTACTATCACTTCGGCTAGGGCCCTGTCCACCCGATGCGCCTAACATGGGACCTCTTCACCTGGTGCTCTTCTAGCCGGAAGACCCCAGGAAGTGTCCGATCGGGTCGGTGCTCTTCTAGCCGAGAAGACCCCGGGAAGTGTCCGATCGGGTCGGTGCTCTTCTAGCCGGAAGACCCCGGGAAGTGTCCGATCGGGTCGGTGCTCTTCTAGCCGGAAGACCCCGGGAAGTGTCCGATCGGGTCGGTGCTCTTCTAGCCGAGAAGACCCCGGGAAGTGTCCGATCGGGTCGGTGCTCTTCTAGCCAGAAGACCCCGGGAAGTGTCCGATCGGGTCGGTGCTCTTCTAGCCGAGAAGACCCCGGGAAGTGTCCAATCGGGTCGGTGCTCTTCTAGCCGGAAGACCCCGGGAAGTGTCCGATCGGGTCGGTGCTCTTCTAGCCGGAAGACCCCGGGAAGTGTCCGATCGGGTCGGTGCTCTTCTAGCCGAGAAGACCCCGGGAAGTGTCCGATCGGGTCGGTGCTCTTCTAGCCGGAAGACCCCGGGAAGTGTCCGATCGGGTCGGTGCTCTTCTAGCCGGAAGACCCCGGGAAGTGTCCAATCGGGTCGGTGCTCTTCTAGCCGAGAAGACCCCGGGAAGTGTCCGATCGGGTCGGTGCTCTTCTAGCCGGAAGACCCCGGGAAGTGTCCGATCGGGTCGGTGCTCTTCTAGCCGGAAGACCCCGGGAAGTGTCCGATCGGGTCGGTGCTCTTCTAGCCGAGAAGACCCCGGGAAGTGTCCGATCGGGTCGGTGCTCTTCTAGCCGGAAGACCCCGGGAAGTGTCCGATCGGGTCGGTGCTCTTCTAGCCGTGAAGACCCCGGGAAGTGTCCGATCGGGTCGGTGCTCTTCTAGCCGGAAGACCCCGGGAAGTGTCCGATCGGGTCGGTGCTCTTCTAGCCGAGAAGACCCCGGGAAGTGTCCGATCGGGGCCGGTGCTCTTCTAGCCGAGAAGACCCCGGGAAGTGTCCAATCGGGTCGGTGCTCATCTAGCCGAGAAGACCCCGGGAAGTGTCCGATCGGGTCGGTGCTCTTCTAGCCGAGAAGACCCCGGGAAGTGTCCGATCGGGTCGGTGCTCATCTAGCCGAGAAGACCCCGGGAAGTGTCCGATCGGGTCGGTGCTCTTCTAGCCGGAAGACCCCGGGAAGTGTCCGATCGGGTCGGTGCTCTTCTAGCCGAGAAGACCCCGGGAAGTGTCCGATCGGGTCGGTGCTCTTCTAGCCGAGAAGACCCCCGGAAGTGTCCGATCGGGTCGGTGCTCTTCTAGCCGGAAGACCCCGGGAAGTGTCCGATCAGGTCGGTGCTCTTCTAGCCGGAAGACCCCGGGAAGTGTCCGATCGGGTCGGTGCTCTTCTAGCCGGAAGACCCCGGGAAGTGTCCGATCGGGTCGGTGCTCTTCTAGCCGGAAGACCCCGGGAATTGTCCGATCGGGTCGGTGCTCTTCTAGCCGGAAGACCCCGGGAAGTGTCCGATCAGGTCGGTGCTCTTCTAGCCGGAAGACCCCGGGAAGTGTCCGATCGGGTCGGTGCTCTTCTAGCCGGAAGACCCCGGGAAGTGTCCGATCGGGTCGGTGCTCTTCTAGCCGGAAGACCCCGGGAATTGTCCGATCGGGTCGGTGCACTTCTAGCCGGAAGACCCCGGGAAGTGTCCGATCGTGTCACACTACGCAAGTCGACTTACGCCACAAGAGTAACCAGTGACGCATGCGTGTCGTAGATGTAAGCTCTGACGCCTCTCGCGGTTCAAACAAACAGTGCGGGGCAACAAACTCAAGCTCCTCCCACATTTCTCTTTAATAACTGTGGTTTCAGACCTCTAATTCGTGACTGGTGTTCGGTTTTGCTCTTTCCTCTGCGCTTCCGCGTTCGTCAGAACGTCATGCGTCGGGTCAGGGGTTACTCTTTCGCCGTCTACCAGAAGCTAGTTATTTTAGTTGATAAAGGTTTAAATATGGATATGTTTCTTACACACACACATCGCTTCACTTCAGAAGGCCTTTATTAACCCCTGCAGAGCCTTGTGGAGGACTTTTATGATAGAAAGTTGCACTTTTATGATCGAAAGTTGCACTTTTATGATGGATGGATGCACTTTTATGATGGACAGATGCACTTTTATGATGGATGGATGCACTTTTATGATGAATAGATGCACTTTTATGATGGACAGATGCACTTTTATGATGGACAGGTGCACTTGTATGATGGACAGATGCACTTTTATGATGGACAGGTGTAC
Organism: Rhinichthys osculus; assembly: GCA_029959095.1. Lineage (NCBI taxonomy): Eukaryota > Metazoa > Chordata > Actinopteri > Cypriniformes > Leuciscidae > Rhinichthys > Rhinichthys osculus. Next base: position 44,738,901 of record JARWKJ010000010.1, on the reverse strand, counting down.
TTTTATGATGGATAGATGCACTTTTATGATGGATTGATGCACTTTCATGATGGACAGATGCACTTTTATGATGGATAGATGCACTTTTATGATGGATAGATGCACTTTTATGATGGATAGTTGCACTTTTATGATGGATAGATGCACTTTTACGATGGACAGATGCACTTTTATGATGGACAGATGCACTTTTATGATGGATGGATGCACTTTTATGATGGATAGATACACTTTTATGATGGATGGATGCACTTTTATGATGGATAGATGCACTTTTATGATGGATGGATGCACTTTTATGATGGATGGATGCACTTTTATGATGGATGGATGCACTTTATGATGGATGCACTTTTATGATGGATAGATGCACTTTTATGATGATAGATGCACTTTTATGATGGATAGATGCACTTTTATGATGGATAGTTGCACTTTTATGATGGATAGATGCACTTTATGATGGATAGATGCACTTTTATGATGGATGGATGCACTTTTATGATGGATGGTTGCACTTTTATGATGGATAGTTGCACTTTTATGATGATAGATGCACTTTTATGATGGATAGATGCACTTTTATAATGGATAGTTGCACTTTTATGATGATAGATGCACTTTTATGATGGATAGATGCACTTTTATGATGGATATATGCACTTTTATGATGGATATATGCACTTTTATGATGGATGGATGCACTTTTATGATGGATAGTTGCACTTTTATGATGATAGATGCACTTTTATGATGGATAGATGCACTTTTATGATGATAGATGCACTTTTATGATGATGGATGCACTTTTATGATGGATAGATGCACTTTTATGATGGATAGTTGCACTTTTATGATGATAGATGGACTTTTATGATGGATATATGCACTTTTATGATGGATATATGCACTTTTATGATGGATGGATGCACTTTTATGATGGATAGATGCACTTTTATGATGGATAGTTGCACTTTTATGATGATAGATGCACTTTTATGATGGACAGATGCACTTTTATGATGGATAGATGCACTTTTATGATGGATATATGCACTTTTATGATGGATGGATGCACTTTTATGATGGATAGATGCACTTTTATGATGATAGATGCACTTTTATGATGGACAGATGCACTTTTATGATGGATAGATGCACTTTTATGATGGATATATGCACTTTTATGATGGATGCACTTTTATGATGGATAGATGCACTTTTATGATGGATGGATGCACTTTTATGATGGATGGATGCCCTTTTATGATGGATGGATGCACTTTTATGATGGATAGATGCACTTTTATGATGGATGGATGCACTTTTATGATGGATGGATGCACTTTTATGATGGATGGATGGATGCACTTTTATGATGGATAGATGCACTTTTATGGACTTCAAAACATAAACTGCCATTCACTTACATTATTAAGCTTGGAAGAGCCAGGATATTTTTTAATATAACTCCGATTGTATTCGTCTGAAAGAAGAATGTCATATACACCTAGTAAATGCTGTTCTTTTGAACTTTCTATTCATCAAAGAATCCTGAAAAAAAAAAAAAATTACTGTTGATAATATATAATATCAACACTGATAATAATCATAAATGTTTCTTGATCATCATATTAGAGTGATTTCTGGAGGATCATGTGACACTGAAGACTGGAGTAATGATGCTGAAATTCAGCTTTGATCACAGGAATAAATTACACTTTACTGTATATTCACATAGAGAACAGCTGATTTACACTGGAGTAATATTACACTGTTTTACTGTAGTTTTGATCAAATAAATGCAGCTTTGGCGAGCAGAAGAGTCTTCTTTTAAAAAGATTACAAATCTTACCGATCAAAAACTTTTGACAGGTAGTGTACATTTATCTCAATGTTTCACAAGCCTTACAGATGTGCCTTACTGTAAACTATTTAATGTTTCTTGATTGGATGCTGTCGATAAAGGTAAACCTCCAGTGGAGCCGGAGCGCTTCTTTAATATGGAGAGAAACACACATAATGCTGCTTATTTGTCATCCAGCGGGAAGCGAAGACACACTGATGTATTCCAGGGCGGAAAATGTCAGGAATCCTGACACGGTTCCACATGGCCTAACTAAAGGTCCCGCTCTCTCTCTCTCTCTCTCTCTCTCTCTCTCTCTCTCTCTCTCTCTCTCTCTCTCTCTCTCTCTCTCTCTCTCTCTCTCTGATTTGACAGTGTTTTGATTTGGGTATTTGATAGGAATTGAATGTGTATATTTGTCTTCTCCCTTAGGAACTGATTGTGTTAGTTTAGGATAATTGTAATAAAGGTGTGTTGAAAAAAAAAATCTCTCTCTCTCTCCCTCAAATTCAAATAAAAAATTGCTTTTTTGGCATGACTGTAAATACTAATACAATATCGCCAAAGCTAGGAATACATAAAATAATAATAAAAACATCAAAATAATAAAATATTATAACATAACTTAAATTTAAATAAACAGTGTAATACATTAGAACGTGTGAACATTTGATACCACAGTGTTTTAACACACACACACACACACACACAATCACTCCCTCTCTCTCTCGGAAAAACATGAGTCATTTCCCTGAGAGCGCGCGCATCCGCCGCGTGTCAGAGGTTGAAGCAGGTGCGCGCACACACACACACACACACGCGCGCTCCCTAAGGTGCTAAGTGTTAGGAGAAGACGACACAGAAACAATGGCTCTAAAATAGCACTGGCAGTCAGCGCTAAACACACACACACACCCCGTAAAGATGTACTTAACTCCGCGCGCCGGGGATTGTGCCATTTATATTAGCAGCGCCCCATCCTGCTCGCTAATGGCAGGGTTATTAACATAACAAACTTAAACGCTGGATGTAAATAATACGGTTTCAGGATGCGCGCGCTCAGCTGACAGTATTTAGGCACGAGCTCAACATCTGTTTATGAACACTGGCTCTAATGATATCACTCGTGTCATTAAGGGTGGCGCGCGCGCAGGTGCACGGGAGAGAGAGCAAAACGCCAGGCGCACAAACCCATCATTAGCACAATTTTCCCCGCGCACAGATCGGCAGGCCTGTGATTTGAATCTGCGGATCACCTGTAATAGTAGTTTTTATCGTGCATCTGATTCCATACATTTAGCGGGTAAACGGCCTGAAAGCGCGTTTGTGTCGCCAGCTGCAGCCGGAACTCTTTTCTAACGCTGATGCTGATGGGTTTCAGACTTACAGAGACACAGAAACCCTGCCTATCATATTCTCTGCTTCCTCTACATGCTCGTAATTGCGTTAATTATTGATTTTTCTGTGCGAAACAATGCGAAGGAACCCCGGTTTCTGCGCGCTCGGGTTCGGGTGCGCGCGTTTAACGCGGGCGTAATTAACAGGGCGTGTCTTTATGATGTTCATCTTTCTCTGGGATGCAAACAAATTAAATTATTTTGACAATATGGCAAGATTCCTCCAAGACTGGACACATGACTGAATCCCAGGAGCACAAAGCTGCATTTATTTGATCAAAAATACAGTGTAATATTACTCCAGTGTAAATCAGCTGTTCTCTATGTGAATATACAGTAAAGTGTAATTTATTCCTGTGATCAAAGCTGAATTTCAGCATCATTACTCCAGTCTTCAGTGTCACATGATCCTTCAGAAATCACTCATGGATCTAATGATCAAGAAACATTTATGATTATTATCAGTGTTGAAAACAGTTGTGCTGCTTCAGTCATTTGATTTTTAAAGGATTAGTTCACTCCAGAATTAAAATGTCCTGATAATGTACTCTCCCCACGTCATTCAAGATGTCTTTCTTTCCTCAGCCGAAAAGCCAAACCATTGGTAATTTTATACAATAATAAATATTTATAAACTTTTTCGTAATGTGTGAAGTCGAGGACGTGCAAGACCAGCATTAGTGGTTATAAAGTATATAAATGTGTATTGTGTTATAAATGTCGGCTGGTTTGTCTAGATCAGACTCTTATTCCTCGGCTGGATCGTGTCGAGACTCTGAAGCTGCACTGAAACTCACATCTGGACCTTCGACCCGTTGGACCCCATTGAAGTCTCTATATGGAGAAACCCTGGAGTGTGTTCCTCAAAAACCTTCATTTCCACTGAAGAAAGAAACACATGAACATCTTGGACGACGTAAGGGAGAGTAAATTATCAGGAAATTTTAATTCTAATCCTTTGATGAACAGAGAGTTCAAAAGAACAGCATTTACTTGAAATAGAATCTTTTGTAACATTAGAAATGTCTTTACTGTCACTTTTGATCAATTGAATGCGTCTTTAATCAATAAAAGTATTAACTCTTAGTACGGTAGTGTATGAAATTGGCAAAACTTCCAAACTCATAACCCAGAAGTACTTCATGGCAGCTTTTGATTCAAAGCATACACTGTTTTGTTTTGTTTAGAGTTCCTACATAGAAAATATTCATCAAAAGTGTTTTCTTCAGCAGTGTGTCGAGCCGGGAAGAGCTCGATGTGCGACTGTGGCTTCAGGGCTATTGAGGAACTTCTCAGTATTTTTCTTTCCTCCCTCGACAGACCCAATCTGAACTTCTCTGATGACATTCGGGCTTTTCTATCGCGAACCACAAACTCAGATTTTCCAGTCCGGGACTCTGGTAATGGCCAGACGTTAGCGGTCCGTGAGCGTTCCCGCCCGCGGCTAATGAAACCCCATGATGATGGAGACACAAACATTAGCATTAGCATTAGATCACCGCGACCTCTTTCTGCCCAACAACACCATCTATTAGCGCGGCGCATCCGTCCGCGACCTCCGGGATCCTCTGGTAACACACAGCGATGAGCCAGTGTCACGCGGCGCTTCTCTGACACTGATGCCGAGGCTCAGAATAATAATTATAACTTTATTTTATAAAGCGCCTTTAAAAGCAGATTCTCAAAGCGCTGTACACAATATAAAAATACAGTAAATAAAAGTAAAAATGAAAAAAAGAATGGTAACACTTTACAATAAGGTTCGATATTTAACATTAATTAAATACCCTAGTTAACGTGAACTAAGAAGAAACAATACTTGTATTAATCTTAGTTCATATTAATTTCAACATTTACTAATACGAAGGTAAATCAAAGGTTGTATTAGTTAATGCACTGTGAACTAACATGAACACACAATGAACAGCTGTATTTGTATTAACTAACATTAACAAAGATTAATAAATACTGTAACTAATGTATTGCTCTTTGTTAGTTCATCTTAGTGAATACATTAACTAGTGAACCTTATTGTAAAGTGTACCCAAAAAAATAACAATAATTATAAACCTCAACATGTTTAAAAGCATGTGTTAAGTTGGACTTTAAGCGGCCTGGTTCTGACCGTGTCTGGGCTTCATTAATGCGGCGTGACGTGATCAGCACTGATCTGAGGACACACATCACCTGAGGACACAAGAGAAGAAGCGGCGTTCTGCCATCCGAGACCCGCCGACACATCAGCCCTAACAAGTGCTTTTATCAAACACGGCACGGGCGCCTTTGTTATTTCTCTTTCACGAGTAAATTACACTTTTAGGATTTATTAAGACACAAAACAATTTTCAAATAGTGGGTCCAAAGCCTCAGTGGAAAAGCACTCATTACTTCTTAGCCCGAGGCGATGCTTCCTCCGCGCGCGTATCCGTCTCGGTGTGTGTGTGTGTGTGTGTCGTCGTGTCACATCGGCTTGCTGAAAGTGTGGGTGTGTTTTACTCTCAGCAGGTGCTTCTTAAACTCTCGTCAATAATTGAAGAGCGAGGCATGTTCGCGCCACAAAAACCCAAAGCTTTTGACATCACACATATTTCTCCTCCCTCCACAAAGACGACGCTTTCATGCTTTCTTTCTTCGTTTGTTTTATTCATTCCTCTCGCCAGAATCCATACGTTCGCTCTGAACTGCGAAAGACGCATTTGTCCGCTTGAAGTCGTGCCGGTGTTTGATTTCTGAGCTGGTCAGCATCAGGCCATGTATATTTCCCGTGTGATTCCCCGAGCTCACGCTGGGCTGGAGTCCGTGATGCATTAATCATGTCCGAATCCTCCAGACAAAGGCCTGCGAGTGTGTCGTCTGCATGGGTGATGCTCGACTCCTTAAACTCTCACACGTGATGTTTGATGGGCTTTAATGAGACGTCACACAACCAAGTCTCCTTCATTTACACAGCGCTTTAACACTATAGAGTTCCACAGCAGCTTTACAGTGATAACAGGAGATTACAGTAACAGAGAGTGTTTAGGCTTTACAGCAGCTCTAGAATAAAGTTATTGTCCAGATAAAGTTAGTTTTGATTGATTCACTTCCGTTGTAAAGATCATTAGTGATTAACTTTTGATCAATTTAATGCGTCTTTAATCAATAAAAGTATTAACTCTTGAAATTGGTTAACACTAACGCGACACCGTTCTAACAGAGAACCCTTAATGCGCTCGTCATCAGACGTATAAAACATGATTGAGTCAGACCTAAAGACACACACTGGCTACGTTTACATGCAACCAAATAATCCACTAGTAATCGTGTTGACGGCTCAATCGCACTGAAAAGCCTTCATGTAAACACTTTAGGGTTCGTTTACACGACAGCGATATGCTTAAAGCAGAGACTTTTATCCTTTGAGGTTTCCGCGTACAGACGACACCATTGGCAACATGATCCCCATTCACACGGATCCGCGGAAACGACTAAAAACGCTGTATTCTGCTGCCAGGCCACTAGATGGCGATGAAACACTATAGACCGAACACGTGATACGCATGTGCATGACGTCAGCGTCTTCAGAGATTCACGATTTTGTTGTTTACACGGAGATTGTTTTCAAAAACGTGCTCTTTGAAACCCGTTTTCAAAAGTTTGCGTTTTCAGGCGCCCAAAAAGCTGTTGTCCTTTAAATTAATGGACGAAACGCAAACGGTGTCATGTAAACAGACCCTTAATGATCCGATTGAGCTCGATCCGAATTAAATGTCGATCGGATTGAAAGGGGGGGTTAATTCCTTTTCCAATCCAATCGAGAGAACATGTAAACACTTGATCGGATTGAAACCGAAACTGAAAGGACTGCACATGTGCAATGACGTAGAAATAGCATAATGACGTAGCGTAATGACATAGAAATAACGTAATAATGTATCAAAAATAGCGTAAAAATAGCGTAATGATGTAGAAATAGCGTAATGATGTAGAAATAGCGTAATGATGTAGAAATAGCGTAATGATGTAGAAATAGCAGAATGATGTAGAAATATCGTTATGATGGTAAAAATAGTGTAATGACGTAGAAATAGCGTAATGACGTAGCGTAATGACATAGAAATAACGTAATAATGTAGAAACAGCGTACTGACGTAGAAATAGCGTAATGACATAGAAACAGCGTACTGACGTAGAAATAGCGTAATGACATAGAAACAGCGTACTGACGTAGAAATAGCGCAATGACGTAGAAATAGCAGAATGATGTAGAAATATCGTTATGATGGTAAAAATAGCGTAAT
>JARWKJ010000010.1:44721378-44726378 GCA_029959095.1 Rhinichthys osculus | reverse complement strand
CATGCTTTCAAATCCTGTTTAAAACTTCCTAAACTTTTTACTGTCTTAAGTGTACCAGGTAACTGATTCCAAAGGGTAGTTCCAGCATAAAGAAAAGACTGTTTGCCCAGATTAGTATTAAATCTGGGGGGTACAAAATCGGTTGAGCTACCCCTAGTGGAGTACCTGTGAACTTCGTTTACTCTATTAAAATAATTTCTAAAATATTTGGGAACATCTCCATAAACAATTTTATGTACCATACCCAGCTGCATCTGAGACACTCGATCCTCGACTTTCAACCATCCCACCCTTTCAAAGTGGGAAGATTCCAGATGAGTTCTTATGGGGAGGTCTAAAATTAGCCTTATTAATTTATTTTGAGACGTCTGAAGCCTATGTTTCAGGTTCCCTGTAAGACCATTGTACCATGCGCCACACGCATAATCAAAATAAGGCTGAATTAAAGCTCCTGCCAAAACTAACTTTGTTTTTTCATCCAAAAACTTTGATATTCTGGCCAAAAAACGAACTCTCTGATTAACTTTGGTGATTACCTTTTGGGCCTGACCTACACCAGATAAATTACAATCTAACATACATCCAAGATAACTGATTGATTCCTTGGCAGTAATTACAATATCTCCAGCTAGGACCTTAAAACATGAGGCTTTCTTTAACTTTATCTTTGTTCCAAACAATATGGATTCAGTTTTCCCTAAATTAAGTGATAATCTGTTATCATCCATCCACATCCTAACATTTAGAAGTTCTGCGCTAAGTATGCTTTCAATCATATTCTTATCCTTGTGAGAAACAATCAGCGCAGAATCATCTGCATATAAAAAAAGACTGCATGAACAAGCAGACTTTAGATCATTTATATATAGTAAAAAGAAAAGTGGACCCAAAACGCTTCCTTGAGGTCCCCCACAGCCCATGCCTTTTGGTTGAGACATTTTCCCCCCAATGTCCACTACTTGCGTTCTATTTTCCAGATAGGAGCCCACCCATTTTTGTGCTAATTCGCTAAACCCCATGGCTTTCAATTTATACATTAAAACACAATGGTCGACTGTATCAAAGGCTTTTTGTAAGTCTAACATAACCATGCCACAGAAGTTTCCATTATCTACCTCCTTTTTTATATAGTCAGTTAAAAACAGTAAACAGGAATCCGTAGAATGAGATTTACGAAAACCAGACTGGAACTCATAAAGTAGGTTTTGTGATTTTAAGTAATTATCAATCTGTTCAAAAATGATCCTTTCAATTATCTTTGACAGACAACCAAGACTTGAAACAGGTCTATAATTACCAGGGTCTAGTTTACTCCCTTTCTTATATATTGGAATCACTCTGGCAATCTTAAGGTCATTGGGAAAGTATCCTTGTTCTATCGACCTGTTTATAATATGAGTAATGCTCGGAGTAATGATCTCAGCGGCATCCCTCACGAATCTAGATGGAATAGAATCTAATCCTGTGGCTTTAGAGCCATCAAGCCTCTTCAGCTTCTCAAGAACAAGTGCCTCCCACACCTTATCAAAAGAGAAACTCCTCGCCTGAACACCTAACTGAGAATAAAAGTCCTGCACATGACTTTCCCCATATTGACCAGTCTGGTCAGGTAACTTTTCCACAAGCTTCCTGGCAACTGATGAGAAATGCTTATTAAAACTATCTGCCACTATCTCCTTCTCTGATGTAATATTGTTGCCAAGATCCAGAGTAATATTAGTATTTTTTGTTTTTAGCCTTTTACTGTAGCCAAGGTGTTTAAGGGATTTCCATAGCTTTCCTGAGTCATTTCTATATTCAGCAATTTTTTCATTGAAATATGCCTTTTTAGTATTGACAACTAATTTGTTAACTTCATTTCTTGCCTTTTTATAATCAGCCCAACTCTGCTCATCCTTTTTTTCTCTGAATTTCCCATGCTTCCTGTTTCTTAGCCTAATTGCCTCAAGGATGTCATCATTTACCCAGGGTTCTGTTCTCTGCTTTATTCTGATTTCCTTATATGGGGCTATTTTATCTATAGCTTCTAAAAACATACTTTTAAATAAGCACCATGTTTTGTCCACATCACTACATAGCAAAACCTTAGACCAATTCATTTTAATTAAGCAGCCATTCAGCGCTTCTTTGCTATACTTTTTCAGTGACCGGATCTTAATAGACGTATGACAGTTAAGCACTGCTTGCTTGATCTTTCTAGTACAGAAGATAATAGAATGGTCACTCAACCCATATTTTATAACCCCGCTTTCCGTTATCCTAGATTTATCTGACACTAGGACAAGGTCAATCGTGGTTTGGGTGGTAGAGCACACACGTGTAGGTTCATCAATCAGCTGATGTAAACTATAGGAGCGACAGAAATGCATCAATGCTTTATACCCAGAAACATCACTTTTCTGAAAATCAGTGTTGAAATCCCCCAACATGATAACTTCTGATTTAACCAAGTCCATGCAATTTGAACAAACATCCTCTAAAAGTTCATAAAACTGTGTTTGATCAGGCGGTCTATAACATGCGCAAATTAGTATGGGCTTACTCTTCGGTAGCAAAATATCTAACCAGACTGCTTCAACCTGCTCACTATTTAAATCCATTCTATGATTAAAACCAATGTCCACTCTTACATATATACACACCCCTCCACCTTTGCGGTTTCGATCTCTCCTAATTACGAAATAGTTCTCCAGTTCAATTTCAGCGTCCGTAATGGAGTCATCCAGCCATGTCTCGGTGAAACAAAAAATTCCCACCTTTCTGCTTTTACTGAGGTGTCGGATCTCTGTGATTTTCGGGAGAAGGCTTCTGACGTTGAGATGAAGCAGGTGTAATCCTCTCGTCGACAAGAAAGAATCCACATTCGATATCGTGTCTCCCAGTTCCAGATCTCCGCCACTTCTCCCGGCGCTTCCGCGCACGCTTCCACTCCCTTCAGCGACACTCATGGATAGGAGTTTGTCCCCGGCGTTTGGATGTCTAGAGCAAGCCATTGCACATGTAGAGGGCCTACTTGACATTGTTTTCGTTGATCCGAATTTCCGCATCGGGCCCGGGCATTGATGTATATCTCCAGATAATAATAGGCAGATACTGAATAGGCAGATACAGAAATTCAATGTTGAGTTTATTCTCAACATTGAATTTCGACTTTTCTTTCAAAATGTAAAGTTTTTTTTAAACAACGACTTTATTCTCGAATTTAATGAGTTTATTCTCAACGTTGGATTTAAACTTTTTTCTCGAAATTTAACGTTTTTTTCCCCTCCAAACAACAACTTTATTCTAGAAATTTAATGAGTTTATTCTCAACATTGTTTTTTTACTTTTTCTCTCTAAATTTAACGTTTGTTCTCGAAACATGACTTTATTCTCAAAACTTAATGAGTTTATTCAAAAAAAAAAAAATTCGACTATTTTCTTGAAATTTAACGTTTTTTTTCTCGAAACAACGACTGTTCTCGAAATTTAATGAGTTTATTTTCAAATTTGAATTTCGACTTTTTTTTCAAAATGTAAAGTTTTTTTTAAACAACGACTTTATTCTCGAATTTAATGAGTTTATTCTCAACGTTGGATTTAAACTTTTTTTCTCGAAATTTAACGTTTATTTCTCTCCAAACAACAACTTTACTCTAGAAATTTAATGAGTTTATTCTCAACATTGAATTTCGACTTTTCTTTCAAAATGTAAAGTTTTTTTTAAACAACGACTTTAAACTTTTGGATTTAAACTTTTTTTCTCGAAATTTAACGTGTTTTTTCTCGAAACATGACTTTATTCTCAAAATTTAATTTCAACTTTTTTCTTGAAATTTAACGGATTTTTTTCTCAAAACGATTTTTTTCTCAAAATTTAACATGTTTTATCTCTCGAAACAACGACTTTACGGATTTTTTTCTCGAAACGACTTTTTTCTCAAGATGTAACGTTTTTTTCTCTCAAAACAACGACTTTACGGATTTTTTTCTCGAAACGACTTTTTCCTCAAAATTTTACATGTTTTTCTCCCGAAACAACGACTTTATTCTCATGAGTTTATTCTCATTAAAGTCTAGAAATGTAATGAGTTTATTCTCAACATTGTATTCGACTTTTTTCTAGCATTATAATGACTTTTTTTTATCGTTGCTTGGCCCTAATCCTCTTCCGTAGGATACATTTAGAAGAGAAAAAGCAGTGTGGGATTCCTTCAGTGTATTCGCGGTCAGAAGGTCACAGGTCAGCGGTCTGAGCCGCCGTCAGTCCTGCCGGGAAGCTGTGGATGTTGTTGCAGCTCTGAAAGGTTGTAAATGTGTGTGAAGGGACGGGAGCTGTTCCAGTGTGTCCCGACGTGGGAACGCTCGCTGTAATCGTTTGTTCAATTATTTTTCTTGGACGCTGCACCTGAACTGAAGCACAGACGGCTGGAGATCCACGTAAAGCGCTGAGCCCGCGGGGCCGGTCACATGACCAGCGTTCAGCGCGAGCGAAGACTCGCCGTGACACTGACGAGGCTCTCGGGGAGTAATTTACACCGGATTCCTCGGCCTGTTTGACCTCCGCTTGACAAGCTCACAAAGCATTTTTGTCTGTTGTATTTTACCACCGGACAGATCAAACACCGTAACAGTCGTTTAAAGAGGAGAGGAAACAGGAGGATGTTACCTACACACACACACACTTCTGAAGTGTTTAACATGTCATGCATAAATGCCTCAGATGTTCATAAACGGCATGAACTGGAGCTGTTGACCCGCTCACACTGAATTCCCTCATGGTTGACACACTTGTTAGAGGCTTCTCCAAGCCCATTTTTCATTGTGCATTTTATTTCTTAATTATAGAATCATTCAGACTCTAAATCCTGAGCCATGTTGTAAAATGGCAATAAACACAAACGATCACACATTAAATTATATGGTAATGCACAGAGCGGCACACATAAACAGCTGACAGTCAAACTAATGACTGTTTTTACCCCAAATATTATTAATGCTAAATATATGTTTTATAAAAA
>JARWKJ010000010.1:44681378-44711378 GCA_029959095.1 Rhinichthys osculus | reverse complement strand
CCCGTTCTCTCTCTCTCCCGTTCTCTCTCTCTCTCTCTCTCTCTCTCTCTCTCTCTCGCCCTCTCTCTCTCCCGTTCTCTCTCTCTCTCTCTCTCTCTCGCCCTCTCTCTCGCCCTCTCTCTCTCCCGTTCTCTCTCTCTCTCTCTCGCCCTCTCTCTCTCCCGTTCTCTCTCTCTCGCCCTCTCTCTCGCCCTCTCTCTGTCTCTCTCTCTCTCTCTCGCCCTCTCTCTCGCCCTCTCTCTCGCCCTCTCTCTCTCCCGTTCTCTCTCTCTCTCTCTCGCCCTCTCGCTCTCTCTCCCGTTCTCTCTCTCTCTCTCTCTCTCGCCCTCTCTCTCGCCCTCTCTCTGTCTCTCTCTCTCTCTCTCTCTCTCTCTCTCCCGTTCTCTCTCTCTCTCGCCCTCTCTCTCGCCCTCTCTCTGTCTCTCTCTCTCTCTCTCACCCTCTCTCTCGCCCTCTCTCTCTCTCTCACCCTCTCTCTCGCCCTCTCTCTCGCCCTCTCTATCTCTCGCCCTCTCTCTTTCCCGTTCTCTCTCTCTCTCTCTCTCTCTCTCGCCCTCTCTCTCTCCCGTTCTCTCTCTCTCTCTCTCTCGCCCTCTCTCTCTCCCGTTCTCTCTCTCTCTCTCTCTCGCCCTCTCTCTCTCCCGTTCTCTCCCGTTCTCTCTCTCGCCCTCTCTCTCGCCCTCTCTCTGTCTCTCTCTCTCTCTCTCTCTCTCTCTCACCCTCTCTCTCGCCCTCTCTCTCTCCCGTTCTCTCTCTCTCTCTCGCCCTCTCTCTCTCCCGTTCTCTCTCTCTCTCTCTCTCTCTCTCTCGCCCTCTCTCTCTCTCTCTCTCGCCCTCTCTCTCGCCCTCTCTCTGTCTCTCTCTCTCTCGCCCTCTCTCTCTCCCGTTCTCTCCCGTTCTCTCTCTCGCCCTCTCTCTCGCCCTCTCTCTGTCTCTCTCTCTCTCTCTCTCTCTCTCTCTCACCCTCTCTCTCGCCCTCTCTCTCGCCCTCTCTCTCTCCCGTTCTCTCTCTCTCTCTCGCCCTCTCTCTCTCCCGTTCTCTCTCTCTCTCTCTTGCCCTCTCTCTCTCTCTCTCTCTCTCTCTCTCTCTCTCTCTCTCTCTCTCTCTCGCCCTCTCTCTCTCTCTCTCGCCCTCTCTCTCTCTCTCTCAGATGTGTTTCACAGGATCATTCAGGGCACATTAACATCACACACAGCGCTGAATGTAAAAACACTGACATGGAGCTGAAGACAGACAGCTCAGAGGTGACGGCAGACAATAAGGTAGAAAACGCTGGGGGTCGCGACCCCTCGTCTCCACGGTGACGGCAGACACACTGGGGCCGCGACCCCTCGTCTCCACGGTGACAGCAGCGTCCGGTGAGGAAGTGAATGGCAGGAACGGAGGAATGAAACAATGGCAGGACAGTGTGAGATCCGGAAGAGAGATCTGTGCTAACTCCGCTAACTCCCGCTACGCTAGCAGATTCTCAGCGCTAGAGGAACATCCAGAGACGCTTGAAGGGCTTTTCACTTCAGTGCTGTATATATTTACTGTTCATTACATAAACACGAGCGCTGGGACAACAGATCATGTCAGCGGGACATATATATATATAAATAAGCTTTTAAAAATAAATAATTTTATTTAGAGGGAAAGAAAGTATGCTTCTAGCGTTGAGCGCAGGGGTTTCGCGGCACCATTAAAGGAGGAGTTCACTTCAGAATTAATATTCCCTGATAGTTTACTCTCCCTCACGTCATCCAAGATGTTCATGTGTTTCTTTCTTCAGTGGAAATGAAGGTTTTTGAGGAACACACTCCAGGGTTTCTCCATATAGTGACTTCAATGGGGTCCAACGGGTCGAAGGTCCAGATGTGAGTTTCAGTGCAGCTTCAAAGTCTCGACACGATCCAGCCGAGGAATAAGAGTCTGATCTAGACAAACCAGCCGACATTTATAACAAAATACACATTTATATACTTTATAACCACTAATGCTGGTCTTGCACGAGCTGTGATGCGACACACATTACATCATCAGGGTGAAAGGTCAAGCGTGACGTAGGCGTAAGAACAGATCTAGTGTTTACAGAGCGAACGAGCAAACACTGAGTCAAACGCCATTTACAAAAAGCAAAAACAAAAAAATCAATAATCAATAGGGATGTCCCGATCCGATCACGCGACGTGGTTTCAGACTCGATCGGAATCGGACGTTACCTCCCGATCAGGACTCGGATATATGTAAATTAGGGGTGTAACGTACATGTATTCGTAATTATTGAACCGTTTCGGTACGAGGCTTCCGGTTCGGTACGCAGACAAACCGAACGATTCCTAGGACCATTTTTCCTGCCGACAAAATCAGCGCTGGCGCGATCACCACAACGCTGCGCAACATCACATGGCAAACGTGTGAAAGCGGAACGAATCTGCGCTACTCATTATATTGTGCTTCACGGACCGGTTATCAGTTCGGACCAGCAGCATCTGTGCAGCGCGAGATCCAGCGACACTGTGCTGAGAGATCCAGTGAAGAACACATTTGAGTTCGCCACAGGAGTAATAACATCGCTGCGAGATCTAGAGAAGCGTTCACATCTCTCCGTTATTAACCGTAGATCTCTATTAGATCAAACAGCGCTGACGTGGACACCAGGAGAAACATGTGCCGTGAATGAACATGGATTTAATGTTGCACTTCAAAACTCAAATATTATTTAAATATATATTTAAATGTTATTTTTAATGTGATTACCAAAACATCCTTCAAATGATTAGGCTACCCCCATTTATAAACCTGAAAGTTTAAAGATCTAGGAAAACTCAAACTTATTTAAAAATAGTTTTTCTTTTAATAAGTAGGAAATTTCTCTGGCATTTCTTTCTTTTTGCTGTACCGTATCGAACCGAACCGCATATTTTGTGAACTGTTACACCCCTAATGTATATATATATTCTCATTATTTTTTTATACACTTTTAAAACATTTTTATTTTTTGTTTACATGCCTGCCGGGTATTTTAAGTTGAGGTGCTATTTGTTTTTATATTAGACTTTTTCTATATTTACTGTTGCACTAAAGTTCAAAAGTGAAGATTTTATGTTATTTATTACTTGATTGTTCAAGCTCCCTCACAGAAGTGCTCTGTTTGTTAACAGAGTTGTTGAATGTTAAAATACGGTGAATAAAAAAAAAAATAAGGAACATCCTTGATCTGTTTTTTCTCTCTTCTTTATTCTTTTTTTATGTATTATATAAGTATCGGATCGGGATTCGGTACACTGTAAACCCTAATGCTCAAAATAATTAATTGGTTTGAGTAGGACAAACTTAAATTAAACAAATTAGTTCAGTCAAATTAACTTTTATGAGTATTTAGCACTTTCTTTTTCTTTCAAGTTCACTGAACTGATATATTTTAAGTAAACTGAACTGTTTCATTGTTTTGAGTTTTATGAATTTTTTTATTTAAATTTAGACGAACTTAAGTTTAACTGAAACAGCTGGGATGTCTATTTCCCAGCATGCTTTCCCGATGGCACTCGAAAGGGAGAGTAAATGCTAAAATTAAGTGTAATATAATGTTTTTTTGTGTGTAAGATTAATGTTATGTGTGAGATTTAGTAGTGATTCATGTTTTGTTATGCTAATTTAGAAGAATTTCTGTTAATGTTGGCTTTAGGATAGTTACCATCATGGTGACAAGTGGTGCATTGAGAGCAAATAATCCATTTATATTGCTGTGCTCATACAGCAAGTGTTTCTGTATAACATATTATTGCTAATATGTTAGCATTTACTATGTTAGCAGATTAACTTTTTAAAGCTAACTAAGTTTATACCTATAAAAGTATTATGAGTTCTGCCAACTTATTTGGGTTTACTTCATAGATTTAAGTTATATTAACTGAATGGAATTAGCACTATTAACCTTAATTACCCAAGTTATCTTAACAATAAGTTATTGAGTTACTTGAACACAAATCAAATATTTTTTTAAGCTTAAATTGTTTGAGTTAATAAACTTAAATGATTTAAGGCAATTGGTTTCCTCAAACGGTTTGAGCTGAACTAACTCATCAGGTTTTACAGTGTATCGGTAGATACTCAAAATCTCGGACTTGAGGGCAAAAAAACCTGATCGGGAATAAATAAAAGGTAAAGCAACGAAGTCGGACGATTTTGAAGTTGGAGGAGAAAATGAGACTCTACATTTCTGAACCGGAACACGCTTGACCTTTCACCCTGATGATGTATTGTGTGTCGCATCACAGCTCGAGCAAGACCAGCATTAGTGGTTATAAAGTATATAAATGTGTATTGTGTTATAAATGTCGGCTGGTTTGTCTAGATCAGACTCTTATTCCTCGGCTGGATCGTGTCGAGACTTTGAAGCTGCACTGAAACTCACATCTGGACCTTCGACCCGTTGGACCCCATTGAAGTCACTATATGGAGAAACCCTGGAGTGTGTTCCTCAAAAACCTTCATTTCCACTGAAGAAAGAAACACATGAACATCTTAATATTAATTCTGGAGTGAACTCCTCCTTTAATGCCTCAGACGTCTCAGTTCCAGCATGTTCCCGTGTGTTTGCGCAGCCGGACACGGAGAAGGTCAGGAAGACCGGAAGCATGTTGATGATGTGTTTACAGACCGATGTTTCTCTTGCTTTCGATGTCATGCGTGTGTGTGTGTGTGTGTTCTGCCGTTCTCATGCGTCGACTCTGGGAAAAGAGTGTGTGTTCAGCTCCTGATGGCCGGCGATGAGGAAAACACTTCCCAGGGTAAATCTCTCTCCGCCTGTTTCCACGCCTGTCCGTCTTTGCTTTTCCCCATCTTGGGAATTCTCTTCACTCGGGTTGTTTGACAAAGTTTTCCTGTCTTTCTCCCGTTCAGATGTGGAGTTTACGAGGGTCTTTTATGGCGTCCGGTGCGGATCCACTCTTGTGGGTTTAATTCCCATCTGTTGTCTTGTGGAAAACTGGGAAGCAACCAGTGAAAGTGAGTCTTTCCAGCTTCAGCCAGTGTCAGATTGACTCGCATCTGCGATCCCGAGCTTCAGCACTAGATGGCAGCGACTCAGTCTCTGAACTACATGTTCACACCGTCCTTTAAATGTCATGCCTTATTTATCAGTCAGCTGGATATATATATATATATATATATATATATACACAAACTAACATGTATTCAGACTCCTTCAACATTTCTCACATTATCTCAGTTTATTCGCTATAGTTTAGACAATGGTGATAAATATGAGCAGAACTCAGTGGATATTTGACTGGTTTTGTCCGTCCTTCTGTTAGACTCTCACACATGAATTATGTTGAATATCTGTCAGCTGTTAAATTTAACTACACAATTAGAGAATACCAGTTTAGCTCAACCAGTGACCAAGCAATGCTTCATGTTGTTCAGTGTGTGTGTAAAAAGAGCATTAGCAATTACAGAAAACACACTTCAGCAGAACATGATCAGCTCAAAGTGGAGGAATCATTATTGGCCCAAAGTTTCACTGGTAGTCGCTGTATGAAGAATATTTGGGTGTAATATGTCCCAGTTTACTTTATTTTGCTCTCCTCACTTACATAAATGAACTATAGTGTCCTGATCACACTAGTAAAAAATATAAAAAATGATATTTAGTGTCTGAATAATATTTGGTTTGACTGTATATTTATATATAATGATGGTGGTTTACACACACTTCTGCACGACGTGTTTGAGGACTGACATGGTGTGTGAGGAAGAAATAAAACTGCTTATTAATTCAATCACACCAGGAAGTTAGCAGTGCACACATCTCGTGAATGTTATGCAATTTGCATCAAGTCCATTTATGTATGATGCTTTAAATTGCTTTTTTAATTGTGTAGCCGCTGATTATGTCACAAATTAGCAGCATTCACACTAGCCATGCACAGTAACCAAAGACTTTAACGAAACACACCAGCAACCGCTAATTAGCCGACGAACACTACCGGGACACGGATAATATCACTTTAAATATTCATGCCAGACTGAGAAAAATCAATCAATCAATAAATAGATTTGAAAAATCTTAATGAGCCTTTGGCAGACGCTTCCTGAACGAAGCCGAAGCTATTAGAGAAACGACATAATCAGAAATAATTCAGAGATACTGTGATGAATCAGACCAAGACAAACACATGAAGCCTTAAAAACTGTTACAAATATTAATTTCCTCTTCCTAGAAAAACTTTTTAACTTTCAGTATGAGCCAAGCTACCAAAAACATGTATGTTTTACTAATGTTCCTACTAAGTTCTGAAAAAGTTCTCTGAAGAGATGCACCTATATCAAAAACTGTGGCCAATAACCGATAATTCTATATATTTGAAAGCCGATAACCGATATATCGGCCGATAAATCTAAATCCAAATTTTTATATAATTTTTGAGAGCCTGATTACCAAATCAAAAGTCTCCCCATTAACAGCCACGTCCCAAACACACAATTATGATGTTCTCGTTATGATGTTAGGTAACCGATAATGACAGACTTGTGCTGCATTTCACTGTATTTTCCTTTTTTGAAGTGATTTAAATCATATTTCAAGCAATCCAAAACCATCATGTTGAATCTGAAGCGTCTCATAATCCATTATTTATCGTCTTTAATATATATCGGCCAAATTTTCTTATCAGGTCAATAACGATAAAATTAAAAATTAACATATATCGGCTGATACCGATATAATGGCCGGTATTTTGAACGTTCAAAATGTCCAGTTTTTTTAATCATTTTTCTTAGTTATTAGAATGTTAAATAAACATTCCATTGTTTCATTATTCCCACATTATGGAACGTTACTTTTGAATCTTCTCTGAACATTTATCAAATGTTACATCCAACTAAAATGTTTCAGTTAAAATTTCAAAGTAATGTTTTTGTGCTTTAACGTTGTAGATAATGTTCCTGGGAGGAGGTTTGTTCCCAGTTCGCTGGGAGCTAAAGAGTGTTTCTCTTCATCTGAGATCATCTGAGAAACGTCTCTTTTGTCCAGCGTTTCACGACTCTTAAATTCCCATCGACTCCAGACCCTTCGCCAAGTGTCCCGCAAACAATTAATCCCGCTGTTGACTGACACCGCTGTCAGAGCGCAGGACGGGTTTGCGCCGCTATTACAAGCGTTTCCCTGTCCGTGGCACTGTGGATTATTTGAGATTATGTTGTAATCCTCATAAATCCTCATTGCATTAAGATTTGTCCAAACGCAGCGCTGATGAAGTCTTAAGCATGTTATGAGACGTCGTCATTATGTCTTCTTGAGAGACGTGTCTCCTGTCAGCGAATCGAGCCCTGATTCATCAGTCGTTCAGGGAGAGATTAGCAGGAGACGAATGTCCCCATGAATCCCGATCAAGCGCGCCGTTCTGGCTCTTCATTGGGATCAGGAATTACATGCACTGGCCTTCTCTCTTTATGGTCAGAGTTTCCATATCTACAGATGCATTTCTCTTTCTCTTGTTCTTTACAATTGTAGAGCTGAGAAAAGTGTAAAAGCATTTACTACAAGATCTGAAAATGTTCAGCCAATGATAATTTATACTTTCAAATATGTACGACTTTCTTTCTTCTGCAAACTTTGACAAAGAAAAAAAAACATGAATAAATAAAAAAGTCTATAATAAAATGATTGGCATAGCGCAGAAATGTTTGGTTTCTTCACGAATATCTGGTGCTTTTGATTCGCTTCTGACAAATTTATAAAACATTTGTCAGAAAAACATGGGAATAAAATTCCAAAACGCATCAATTTATGCTTTAATTTATCAGGAAAATAAACAAACGTTGAGTGTTATGAATGCTATTTTAATTGTATTAATAATTGTATGGCAACTTTACACTAAGGTCTCATTTGTAAACATTAATTAATGCATTAACTAACAACTAACATTACATTTTTAATGCACTTATTAATGTTAGTAAAATATAATTGTGCATTGTTAGTTCAGTGCATTAACTAATATTAACAAATACAACTTTTGACTAATAATGTATAAGTAAATGTTGAAGTTAACATCAACTAAGATTAATAAATGATGTAGAAGCATTGTTTATTGTTAGTTCATGTTATTGTATTTTTTTGTGTGTGTGTGTATTTATTTCACTTACTTAAATTTAATTTGCTCCAGCCCAAATAAAACAATAGATATGCTTATGATTCGCTTTATTATTTCAGACAAATGTATAAAACAAATCAAATTTGTCAGAAAAAACATGTCAGAAAGATTAGAGGAATACAGTTCCAAAACACATCAATTTATACTTTTTATCAAGGAAATAAACAAAAACATTCAATGCTATAAATGCCTTTTTTTTGTATTAATAGTTGTATGGCAACTTTAAACTAAGGTTTAGCATTTTTAACACACTTATTAATGTTAGTAATTGTGCATTGCTAGTTCAGTGCATTAATATTAACAGATACAGCTTTTGACTTGAATAATGTATTAGTAAATGTTGAAGTTAACTAAGATTAATAAATGATGTAGAAGTATTGTTTATTGCTACTTCATGTTATGTTTGTATATTTATTTCACTTACTTAAATTAATTTCCAAGCCTAAATAAAACAAGAGAAAATGCTTCTCAAACACATATGTTGTAAGATTGTCATGAAAGGTCATAATTCAATAAAAATGTATTAATGCATTAACTAACAATGAGCATTACATTTTTAACGCACTTATTAGTGTTAGTAAAATATAATTGTTCATTGTTAGTTCAGTGCATTAACTAATATTAACAGATACAACTTTTGCCTTTAATAATGTATTAGTAAATGTTGAAGTTAAATCAACTAAGATTGATAAATTATATAAAATTATTGTTCATTGTTAGTTCATGTTATTACATTTTTTCTGTATATGTATTTCACTGAAATTTAATTTCCCAGCCCAAAAATAACAAGAGAAAATGCTTCTCGAACACATATGTTGTAAGATTGTCATGAAAAGTCATAATTCTGTGATGTGTGTAAGTCAGCTCGTAATGACACGTCCAGTGAGAAGTGTGTGTGTGTGTGTGTGTGTGTGTGTGTGTGTGTGTGTGTGTTAGACATGAACTCGTGTGGGCATCAGAATTGCAAACAGAGCATCTGGTGTGACTTTGAGGACTAGTTGTCAGGAGAAAGTAGGTTAGAGTTTGTTTTAAGGACATGTGACCCGACGACCTTGGCTGTGTTCCTGCTCGTGTCAGTCGTGTTCCTGCGGCCACACACACACACACACACACACACACACCGGTCAGAGAGCAGCAGCAGCCTAGAGAGCCCATCACAAACACACACAGTCAAACGCAAACCCTCGTCGCTGGCAGTTCGAGGACGAGTCCAAGTTTCCCTGAGTTTGTGCTTTCCCACAATGCACTGCGGCTCAGGGGTCAAAACCCTCTAGACATGGAGATGTTAAACTTTGTTTAATCTACGGTTTCAACACTAGCAGGAAACAATGGCCACATATTTGGAGGTTGTTGAGAGTGCGCTAGTGTTTCTGGAGTTTACGCGGCTCATACGCACATGCCATAACACAGCGCCGCTCCGTCAACAGATGTAAACAAAACACTCTTCACGCCGAGATTCCCAGTCTGAAAAACTGTGTGTTCTGGAGAATCCTGGAGCCGAAGCCCACGACACCGGGCCCTTCAGACGAGCTGTTTATACGCTCCTCAGACTCACAAGCAGCCGAAGCCCACGACACCGGGCCCTTCAGACGAGCTGTTTATACGCTCCTCAGACTCACACGGAGCCGAAGCCCACGACACCGGGCCCTTCAGACGAGCTGTTTATACGCTCCTCAGACTCACAAGCAGCCGAAGCCCACGACACCGGGCCCTTCAGACGAGCTGTTTATACGCTCCTCAGACTCACACGGAGCCGAAGCCCACGACACCGGGCCCTTCAGACGAGCTGTTTATACGCTCCTCAGACTCACAAGCAGCCGAAGCCCACGACACCGGGCCCTTCAGACGAGCTGTTTATACGCTCCTCAGACTCACAAGCAGCCGAAGCCCACGACACCGGGCCCTTCAGACGAGCTGTTTATACGCTCCTCAGACTCACAAGCAGCCGAAGCCCACGACACCGGGCCCTTCAGACGAGCTGTTTATACGCTCCTCAGACTCACAAGGAGCCGAAGCCCACGACACCGGGGCCTTCACACGAGCTGTTTATACGCTCCTCAGACTCACACGGAGCCGAAGCCCACGACACCGGGGCCTTCAGACGAGCTGTTTATACGCTCCTCAGACTCACAAGCAGCCGAAGCCCACGACACCGGGCCCTTCAGACGAGCTGTTTATACGCTCCTCAGACTCACAAGGAGCCGAAGCCCACGACACCGGGCCCTTCAGACGAGCTGTTTATACGCTCCTCAGACTCACAAGGAGCCGAAGCCCACGACACCGGGGCCTTTACACGAGCTGTTTATACGCTCCTCAGACTCACAAGGAACCGAAGCCCACGACACCGGGCCCTTCAGACGAGCTGTTTATACGCTCCTCAGACTCACAAGGAGCCGAAGCCCACGACACCGGGCCCTTCAGACGAGCTGTTTATACACTCCTCAGACTCACACGGAGCCGAAGCCCACGACACCGGGCCCTTCAGACGAGCTGTTTATACGCTCCTCAGACTCACAAGCAGCCGAAGCCCACGACACCGGGGCCTTCAGACGAGCTGTTACACTCCTCAGACTCACAAGCAGCCGAAGCCCACGACACCGGGGCCTTCACACGAGCTGTTTATACGCTCCACAGACTCACAAGCAGCCGAAGCCCACGACACCGGGGCCTTCAGACGAGCTGTTACACTCCTCAGACTCACAAGCAGCCGAAGCCCACGACACCGGGGCCTTCACACGAGCTGTTTATACGCTCCACAGACTCACAAGCAGCCGAAGCCCACGACACCGGGGCCTTCACACGAGCTGTTACGCTCCTCAGACTCACAAGCAGCCGAAGCCCACGACACCGGGGCCTTCACACGAGCTGTTTATACGCTCCTCAGACTCACACGGAGCCGAAGCCCACGACACCGGGGCCTTCAGACGAGCTGTTTATACGCTCCTCAGACTCACACGGAGCCGAAGCCCACGACACCGGGCCCTTCAGACGAGCTGTTTATACGCTCCTCAGACTCACAAGCAGCCGAAGCCCACGACACCGGGGCCTTCAGACGAGCTGTTACACTCCACAGACTCACAAGCAGCCGAAGCCCACGACACCGGGGCCTTCAGACGAGCTGTTACACTCCTCAGACTCACAAGCAGCCGAAGCCCACGACACCGGGGCCTTCACACGAGCTGTTTATACGCTCCACAGACTCACAAGCAGCCGAAGCCCACGACACCGGGGCCTTCACACGAGCTGTTTATACGCTCCTCAGACTCACAAGCAGCCGAAGCCCACGACACCGGGGCCTTCAGATGAGCTGTTTATACGCTCCTCAGACTCACGCGGAGCCGAAGCCCATGACACCGGGGCCTTCACACGAGCTGTTACACTCCTCAGACTCACAAGCAGCCGAAGCCCACGACACCGGGGCCTTTACACGAGCTGTTACACTCCTCAGACTCACAAGCAGCCGAAGCCCACGACACCGGGGCCTTCAGACGAGCTGTTTATACGCTCCTCAGACTCACAAGGAGCCGAAGCCCACGACACCGGGGCCTTCACACGAGCTGTTACACTCCTCAGACTCACAAGCAGCCGAAGCCCACGACACCGGGGCCTTCACACGAGCTTTTTATACGCTCCTCAGACTCACAAGCAGCCGAAGCCCACGACACCGGGGCCTTC
Source organism: Rhinichthys osculus (assembly GCA_029959095.1). Lineage (NCBI taxonomy): Eukaryota > Metazoa > Chordata > Actinopteri > Cypriniformes > Leuciscidae > Rhinichthys > Rhinichthys osculus. The sequence continues at coordinate 44,699,564 of JARWKJ010000010.1, read as the reverse complement.
AGACGAGCTGTTTATACGCTTCTCAGACTCACAAGCAGCCGAAGCCCACGACACCGGGCCCTTCAGACGAGCTGTTTATACGCTCCTCAGACTCACAAGCAGCCGAAGCCCACGACACCGGGGCCTTCACACGAGCTGTTTATACGCTCCTCAGACTCACAAGCAGCCGAAGCCCACGACACCGGGGCCTTCACACGAGCTGTTTATACGCTCCTCAGACTCACAAGCAACAAACAGCGGCTGGGAGCAGCTGGAGCTCAATATGAATATGAATAAGGTGCGTCACATGACACACTCTCAGAAGAAAAGCTCAATGTGGAACCATGAAGGGGTTCCAGGTATCATCTTTAGTTAGATCGTTAGTAATTAGTTCAGTTCCATGTAATCAGTTAGTCCTTAGTTAGAAATTAGTTTAGTTAGTATTTAGTTTAGTTGGTTGGTTATTAAGTTAGTAATTACTTCAAGATAGTAATCAGTTAGTTTAGTTGGTTGGTTTGTTAGTAATTAGTTTAGTTAGTAATTAGGTAGTTTAGTTGGTTGGTTTGTTAGTAATTAGTTTAGATAGTAATTAGGTAGTTTAGTTGGTTGGTTGGTTAGTAATTAGTTCAGTTCGATGTAATCAGTTAGTCCTTAGTAAGTAATTAGTTTTGTTAGTAATTAGTTAGTTTTGTTGGTTGGTTGGTTGGTTGGTTAGTAATTAGTTTAGTTAGTAATTAGGTAGTTTAGTTGGTTGGTTGGTTGGTTGGTTGGTTGGTTGGTTGGTTAGTAATTAGTTCTGTTTGATGTAATCAGTTAGTCCTTGGTAAGTAATTAGTTTTGTTAGTAATTAGTTCGTTTAGTTGGTTGGTTGGTTAGTAATTAGTTTAGTTAGTAATTAGGTAGTTTAGTTGGTTGGTTTGTTAGTAATTAGTTTAGTTAGTATTTAGTTTAGTTGGTTGGTTGGTTTGTTAGTAATTAGTTTAGTTAGTAATTAGGTAGTTTAGTTGGTTGGTTAGTAATTAGTTCAGTTCAATGTAATCAGTTAGTCCTTAGTAAGTAATTGTTAGTAATCAGTTCGTTTAGTTGGTTGGTTAGTAATTAGTTTAGTTAGTAATTAGGTAGTTTAGTTGGTTGGTTTGTTAGTAATTAGTTTAGTTAGTAGTTAGTTTAGTTGGTTGGTTATTAAGTTAATAATTACTTCAAGTTAGTAATCAGTTAGTTTAGTTGGTTGGTTTGTTAGTAATTAGTTTAGTTAGTAATTATTTAGTTTAGTTGGTTGGTTTGTTAGTAATTAGTTTAGTTGGTTGGTTATTAAGTTAGTAATTACTTAAAGTTAATAATAAGTTAGTTTAGTTGGTTGTTTGTTTGTTAGTAATTAGTTTAGTTAGTAATTAGGTAGTTTAGTTGGTTGGTTTGTTAGTCATTAGTTTAGTTAGTATTTAGTTTAGTTGGTTGGTTATTAAGTTAGTAATTACTTCAAGTTAGTAAACAGCTAGTTTAGTTGGTTGGTTTTTTAGTAATTAGATTAGTTAGTAATTAGGTAGTTTAGTTGGTTGGTAGGTTGGTTAGTAATTAGTTCAGTTTGATGTAATCAGTTAGTCCTTAGTAATTAGTTTTGTTAGTAATTAGTTACTTTAGTTGGGTGGTTGCTTGGTTGGTTAGTAATTAGTTTAGTTAATAATTAGGTAGTTTAGTTGGTTGGTTAGTAATTAGTTTAGTTAGTAATTAGTTAGTTTAGTTGGTTGGTTCGTTAGTAATTAGTTAAGTTAAGACTTGTTCGACTTGAAGCGGTGCTGCACAGACAGATCGGTGTGCGACATCAAAGTACCGCGAGAGCGATTCAACAGCATATAGAGCGTCTAATCAACTAATTACTAACAAACCAACCAACCAAACTAATCTAAGTCTGCTTTCCAACCGCTCTCGCGGTACTTGTACTGATCGATCTGTGCAGCACTGCTTCAAGTCGAACAAGCCTATTGTTAGCAATTAGCGAGTTTAGTTGGTTGGTTATTAAGTTAGTAATTACTTCAAGTTAGTAATTATTTAGTTTAGTTGGTTGGTTACTAAATAGTTCAGTTAGTAATTAGTTGATTTAGTTGGTTGGTTGGTTGGTTGGTTGGTTGGTTGTTAGTAATAAGTTTAGTTAGTAATTGGTTTAGTTTGTTGGTTATTAAGTTAGTAATTAGTTCAGTTAGTAATAAGTTAGTTTAGTTAATTAGTAATTAGTTAGTTTAGTTGGTTGGTTGATTAGTAATTAGTTCAGTTAGTAATTTGTTTATGTAGTTGGTTGGTTAGTAATTAGTTTAGTTAAGGCTTGTTCGACTTGAAGCGGTTACTGCACAGACAGATCGGTGTGCGACATCAAAGTACTGCGAGAGCGATTCAACAGCATATAGAGCGTCTAATGAACTAATTACTAACAAACCAACCAACCAAACTAATCTAAGTCTGCTTTCCAACCGCCCTCGCGGTACTTGTACTGATCGATCTCTGCAGCACTGCTTCAAGTCGAACAAGCCTATTGTTAGCAATTAGTGAGTTTAGTTGGTTGGTTACTAAATAATTCAGTTAGTAATTAGTTGATTTAGTTGGTTGGTTGGTTGTTAGTAATAAGTTTAGTTAGTAATTGGTTTAGTTTGTTGGTTATTAAGTTAGTAATTAGTTCAGTTAGTAATAAGTTAGTTTAGTTAATTAGTAATTAGTTAGTTTAGTTGGTTGGTTGGTTAGTGATTAGTTCAGTTAGTAATTTGTTTATGTAGTTGGTTGGTTAGTAATTAGTTTAGTTAGTTAGTTAGCAATTAGTTAGTTTAGATAGTTTGTCATTAGTTAGTTAGTAAGTAATTATTTTAGTTTGTTTGTAGTTAGTTTGTTAGTAATTAGTTAATAATTAGTTAGTTTACTTGGTTGGTTATTTAGTAATTAGTTAACAATTAGTTTGGTTAGTCATTTGTTTAGTTAGTAATTAGTATAGTTAGTAATTATTGATAAGCTAGTTAGTACTAACTTTTAATTAATTTAGATTTAATTCATATTTATTTGTATAAAAATTTATGAATTACACAGCTCGTAAACATACTTTATCACTAGAAAAAAAATAACCCATTAAACGTGAAAGTATTATGCCTGCATTTAAGAGATTTCTCCTTATATGGAACCTTTTTGGCAATAGAGATATATAGAATATAGAACCACAATTAACTTATTTTAAGTTCTTTACAACTTTTTTGTGTGTGTGTGTGTGTCTTTTTTAAGAGCCAGAATTCCCACAGACTTGGAAACACTGGAAATAAGAGGAAGCCTCATTTTAAAAGTGTGATTTCAAAGACCTGGAAAAGTCATAAAATGTAATAAATTATCATAACTCCATGGGCATTTCTATACATTTCATGAACTAATTTTTCTAGTTATGTCAAGCTCTAGAATATTTTATTGGGTAGAAATTGTGATACTTTTGAAAAACCCTAATTACTTCATTTCTAGCGATGAATGAGTTGAACACAAGATGTTTGTGATAGTGTTGAAGAATCATCAGTGATGTTTGTTTGTTTGATTCCTCAGACAGAAAGGCACCCTGGCCTGTCAGACAGCGTTCCTCCTTTATCAAGCGTGTCTAAAGGCGTTTATAAAGCCTGCAACACGAGCCTCCACATCAGCAGATTCCACACGCACCACATCACACCGCTGACGAACACACTGAACGCTCACAAAGTTAAAATAAACAGCTGGGAAAGGTTGTAAAACACACTTCTTTAGCTGTATAAACAGGTTGTCGGTGTAAACTGTGTACGCAGACGTCGGCTCTTAAACGAGTAATACTGTAAATACAGCGTTTACACCGAGATCATTTATTCTACTCCTGCATAAACACAACCAGGAGATTTCATAAAGGTAACAATCGAGTTTGTGTATGATTGACCCGCAGAATTTACACAAAAACCTCCAGCTCAAAATATTTACGCCCGAGAGCGAGTGCGATTACTGGATTGTTCTGGCGTTGTTTGTCCGGGAGAACGAGAGAACGGGGACAGGTGGCGTGTGATTGGTGGAGCCTGGAGACGTATAAACAGAGAGAGAGAGAGAGAGAGAGAGAGAGAGAGAGAGAGAGAGAGAGTTCAACTGGACACACTTCGTCAGACTTCAGAAGGACTTGATTTGGTGTTTACACACACACACACACACACACACTGATTTGTTACCTGCTGCGTGTCATAATCAAGGAGATCACGTCCCTGTTTTATTTAGACGGAGTTAAGCGTTCCTGCATCGGGATCGCACCTCCGCGATTTCTTATGTTGTCGATTGGGGAAATTGTGCATTTTTTTGGACGCCACGTTTGGAAAACAAATTTGATAGTGCGAGTATTAATCAGACAATAACAAAGGCGTGTGAAATGAGTTAGAGAGAACTAGACTGATTGCTTTAATTACTCGCTGCGTTAAATATTTCCAGAACAAAAGATGCCGCTCGAGTTCGAATTGAGTTTCTGCACTTCTTCTCTTTACGCTTTAATTACGGGAAACGGCATGCTGGGAGAACAAAGACCCCAAACACCAGTGTGTGTGTGTGTGTGTGTGTGTGTCTCACTCACTCACTCACTCACTCACTCACTCACACACACACACACACACACTCTTTCACACACACAGAGACACACACGCACACGTACAGACACGCACAGATTCACACACAAACACACACTCACTCACACACTCACTCACTCACACACACACACACACACACACACACACACTCTTTCACACACACAGAGACACACACGCACACGTACAGACACGCACATATTCACACACAAACATACACTCACTGACTCACTCACTCACTCACACACTCACACACACACACTCTTTCACACACACAGAGACACACACGCACACGTACAGACACGCACAGATTCACACACAAACACACACTCACTCACACACTCACTCACTCACACACACACACACACACACACACACACACTCTTTCACACACACAGAGACACACACGCACACGTACAGACACGCACATATTCACACACAAACATACACTCACTGACTCACTCACTCACTCACTCACTCACTCACTCACACACTCACACACACACACTCTTTCACACACACAGAGACACACACACACACGGACAGACACGCACATATTCACACACAAACACACACACACACACACTCACTCACACACTCACTCACACACACACACACACACACACAGACAGACAGACACTCACACACACACACACACACACACACACACACACACACTCACACACACACACACACACACAGAGACAGACACACACACACACACTCACACACACACACACACACACACACACTCACACACACACACACAGATAGACACAGAGACACACACACACACACACAGAGACAGACACACACACACACACTCACACACACACACACACACACACACACAGACAGACACACACACACACACACACACACACACACTCACACACACACACACACACACACACACACACAGATAGATACAGAGAGACACACACACACACACACACACACACACAGACACACACACACACACACACACACACACACACACAGACAGACACACACACACACACACACACAGACAGACACACACACACACACTCACACACACACACACACACACACACACTCACACACACACACAGACAGACACACACACACACACACACACACACACTCACTCACTCACTCACACACACACTCACTCACACACACACACACACAGATAGACACAGAGAGACACACACACACACACACACACACACAGACACACACACACACACACACACACAGACAGACACACACACACACACACACACACACACACACACACAGACAGACACACACACACACACACTCACACACACACACACACACACACTCACACACACACACACAGACAGACACACACACACACACACACACACACTCACTCACTCACTCACACACACACTCACACACACACACACACACACAGTCAGTCAGTCATTATAGAGCCGTGACGAGGCCTCAGTGATGCGCAGTGGTCAGTCGAGCCTCTGAGTGCAGGATTAACTCTCTCTCTCTCTGGTAAACACACTGATGAGCTCTCAGGGATCAGACTCAGTGTTTGTGCGCTCTCTCAGTGTCAACTTAAAGACTATATGCTGAGGATCACATTCAGATTCATCTCTGCAAAGGTACTTAAGATGATATTGTTTAAAGGGCCGTTTACGCCCAAAGCCACGGACTCGACACCGGAGGAATTAATTGGTTACATCAGTCATTCAACAGTTTAAAGGAGCAAATATGCAATTTAAATCTTGAATTTAAATTGCATATTAAAGTGTAATACCACGTTTCATTACTTAAAGTTCAGATGGTTTTTGAGGAACCTAATACTTTTAAAAGCCGGCAAGTCGCCGGATGAAACTCATCATAGGTGACTCTATGACACACACACACACACACACACAGAGACTCACACACACACACACACACACACACACACTGTTCATGACGCGGTCAGTGTGGAGATCTGGAGGGTAAATGTCACGTATTGATCGACACTGATTGATCCGTGGCTGCAATCATTGATATTCTCTCCACTTACAGCACCGTGTGTGTGTGTGTGTGTGTGTGTGTGTGTGTGTGTGTGCTGTATTTATGCCGGAGATGTGCCGGGAAGCAGCACATGCCTGAAAATGATCCACATGTTTCTGGAAATACTGCTAGATCTTAAATTAATTAATTCAAATATCAACAACATTTGTTCTGTTTAATACTAATATAAGATTCGGGTGGAAGAACACGACTGTGTCAGAATACAAATAAAATTATCTCTCTCTCACACACACACACACACCTGAAGGGGTTTATTCTGAAATAACAACCGGCTGGATGTACATTATCCTGTTTATTACACAGATTGGCACATCAGTAAATAATTAGACACGAAATATTGATCTGAGTCGAAATATTTTATTAGTTCTTTAAACGCAAAGCTTGCGCGGAGAGAGCAGCTTCAGCGGTGAGATCAAACTAGACGGACATTTAAGAGATACGGTATACAGTCAGAACACTTATTACACAGCATTACAACACATAAATAATTATGGAGATCAGAGATATTGATTTCAGATTAAACTGTTTTATAATCGTTCCTGTTTGTGTCTTATAATCCGACTGTGAACAAAACAATAGACACAAAATGGCCGCCGCTGCGTTTGTGTGAAACATGAGAGAGCGAGTCCGCGATACTGGACTGTAATAATATAAGGGAACGGCAGTGTTTCCCCTGCCCTACCATTGTTTTGGGGGGACGGCCCGAAAATCCAGTCATAAAAAAGGAATTTAGTGTATAACGCGGAATTTCACGGAATTTGTAAATTTGAGGAAAAAATAGAAAGCAGTTCAGTACACTTGAAATCAAATCGTGATGTAGACTAGTGTGTATGAATATTAAAACACAAAGACTATTTAAATACGAATCCTGCTTGTTCTGCGTGAATGAATGGTGCCGCCGATGCGCAGTTTCATTTACCACACACACACACACACTGAAGCACGTGTGACGCTTGCGCTGTTTTTTGGCCTATATGAAGACACAAACGCATGAACTTCGTGATCATTTCACCGCTTCATTTGACAAAAACTATCATCATGACATAAACACACAAACTCAAAAGGTCTTCACGGCAACCCGTCAAAATAAAAGTTTGGTTTAACTTGACAGAAATATATTACTGTTGTACATTAGAATTTAGATATGTACCAATGTAATAATACACTAACACTAATCCAAATAAATTATCATCAAAACTGCCATTTTTAAGGAATAATCCATGTTTTAATTTTAACAGTAGGCTAAAGCTCATTGTGCAGCAAGTTATTTGACAAAAAGTTTAATTAATTTCATATGATTAAAATTGATGATAAATGCAAGGGATGTCCCGATCAGGTATTTTTGCCCTCGAGTCCGAGTCATTTGATTTTGAGTATCTACCGATACCGAGTCCCGATCCGATACTTATACATATATAATACCGATATAATACATAATAAAAGAATAAAGAAGAGAGAAAAAACAGATCCAGGATGTTCCTTATTTTTTATTTAATTCACCTTATTTTAACATTCAACAACTCTGTTAACAAACAGAGCACTTCTGTGCGGTAGCTTGAGCAATCAAGTAATAAATAACATAAAATCTTCACTTTTGGACTTTAGTGCAACAGTCAATAAAGAAAAAGTCTAATATAAAAACAAATAGCACCTCAACTTAAAATACCCGGCAGGCATGTAAACAAAAAATACAAATGTTTTAAAAGTGTATAAAAAAATAATGAGAATATATATATACATTAGGGGTGTAACAGTTCACAAAAAAAAAAGAAAGAAATGCCAGAGAAATTTCCTATTTATTAAAAGAAAAACTATTTTAAACAAGTTTGAGTTTTCCTAGATCTTTAAACTTTCAGGTTTATAAATGGGGGTAATCTTTGAAGGATGTTTTGGTAATCACATTAAAAATAACATTTAAATATATATTTATATAATATTTGAGTTTTGAAGTGCAACATTAAATCCATGTTCATCACGGCACATGTTTCTCCTGGTGTCCACGTCAGCGCTGTTTGATCTAATAGAGATCTACGGTTAATAACGGAGAGATGTGAACGCTTCTCTAGATCTCGCAGTGATGTTATTACTTCAGTGGCGAACTCAAATGTGTTCTTCACTGGATCTCTCAGCACAGTGTCGCTGGATCTCGCGCTGCACAGATGCTGCTGGTCCGAACTGATAACCGGTCCGTGAAGCACAATATAATGAGTAGCGCAGATTCGTTCCGCTTTCACACGTTTGCCATGTGATGTTGCGCAGCGTTGTGGTGATCGCGCCAGCGCTGATTTTGTCGGCAGGAAAAATGGTCCTAGGAATCGTTCGGTTTGTCTGCGTACCGAACCGGAAGCCTCGTACCGAAACGGTTCAATAATTACGAATACATGTACCGTTACACCCCTAATTTACATATATCCGAGTCCTGATCGGGAGGTAACGTCCGATTCCGATCGAGTCTGAAACCACGTCGCGTGATCGGATCGGGACATCCCTAATAAATGCTAAAATCTGTGTTTTATGTCTTAATTTTATTACCAGAAAAAACACAACACAGAATTAGTGTGATTTTTTTCCCCATATATATATAAAAAAAAAGTTGTATAAGTTTAATGATTCATAATACATGATTTCAATTAATAAAAATAAAAAAAATACACCACGTATCCGTAACACTCCCGCTCCGCAACACTAGCAGTCCCCCCCCCGCCCCCCCCCCCCCCCCCCCCCGCCCCCATGGTATGTAACCATTAGTAATGACTGTGTGTTACTACATCTTTATTAATAATTTGATCAGTATTATAAAGTGCAGATCATGGGAACACACCAGTAAAGACTGAAGAGTTTCAAAATCCATGAAGGAATTACTATTCAAAAGCTTACAATCACTCAGTCAATATTTGGTATTTATCATGTTTTTCACTTTAGAATATTGATCTAAATAATTAGCAGTTTCTTTACAAGGATGGAGTAACACTCGAGTTACTAATGGGTTACCGTTACCTTTTATTATAGATTATGCATTATTCATGTTAATTAAAATCACTTTCTAACTTAGTTTGTTGTTTGTAGTCATGTTGACTTTATAAACAGCCGTAAGTGAGTGAACTCAAACACGTCTCTCTCTGTCTGTGTCTCTCGTCCAAAGCGCCCGTAACTCTCTCTCTCTGCACATGTGTGTGTGTGTGTGTGTGTGTGTGTGTGGCTGCAGGTGACAGCTCTCCTCCGCCCGTAACTCTCTCTCTCTCTCTCTCTCTCTGCACATGTGTGTGTGTGTGCGCGGCTGGCTGCAGGTGACAGCTCTCTCTCTCTCTCTCTCTCTCTCTCTGCACGAGTGTGTGTGTGCCCGCGAGCGACCGTGTTGGAGGTGATGTGAGGTGACGTGTGCTCGGAGTGCACCTTCCCAGTCGCTGTGAGTCCGATGAGACCTGGCAGGTCGGGAACGGGAACGGGAACAGGAGAACGGGATCAGGCTGTCACTCGCCCCGAACCGCGGCTCTCTTTGCCCCGACCGAATGTCACAGAGGAGCCGGCGGGCGAGCGAGAGGTGAGCGAAACTCCTCAGATGATGTTGTTGCTACAAGGTGAGTTTCAGCTGCCGTCGCGATTCATTCTCTCATTGAGCTTACGCAGGTCTGGCATTCTAGTGCTGTCGCTGTCACACACACTCACACACACACACACACACACACACACACAGACGCACAGGCTGTTTCCCTCTCAGTTTACCACACGTACCTTCACTAAAGAGGTGCTTTAACGTGAGTGAGAGCAGAAGGTGTGTTTAGGCCTGTGGCGTTAGAGTCTCTCTCTCTCTCTCTCTCTCTCTCTCTCTCTCTTTCTCTCTCTCAGGTATGAGTCTCTCTGCCGGCGAGAGCGTCTAGTAAATGTTTACTGACCGCATGAGTTTGTAAATGTTTCCCAAGGCTTCTCCCCACAGAGGTGAGAACCTGTTCACACACACAATTACACACTGGCCCTCTGTGCACACGTGTGTGTGTGTGTGTGTGTGTGTGTGTGTGTGTGTGTGTGTGTGTGTGTGTGTGAGTGAGTGAGTGAGTGAGTGAGTGAGTGTGTGTGTGTGTGTGGTGACCTGATGGTCAGTAATAACACTGAGGGTCTCACACAATAAAGCTTCTATCAGAGCTCATTCATCACGGACTGAAGACACTCTGAACTCATTCACATCTGATACACATCAGGAGGAGAGGAACACACACACACACACACACACTCACAGAGAAACTCACATACACACACACACACACAGACACACTCTCACACACACACACACACACACACACACACACACACACTCACATACACACACAGACACACACGCAGCTCCATCACTCTAATATACACAATACACATATGCAAGCGTTAACAAATACACAAAAAAGCATAAAACTATACACAAACAATACGGCACATAATGTTTTCTAATGACAAATTCTAAAGTGAAATTGCAGAACCTAATGTAATAATATAATGATTAAAAACCCTAAATACACCACGATAAACTCATGCACACCGTCAGCGCCCTGTAAAGCGTCATTTACATGACTCATGCAAATGCAGCAGGAAATGAATATTAATCTGCAAATGTGATGCAGATATACAGATGACAGTCATGAGGGGTGACCTCCACACGACCCCGAAGCTCAAACACACAACACACCACAGACACACACAAACGCCACGAGAATCACATCAGACCGACTCAAACCAGCCCATACACTCCACAACAAGGATATGAACATGTGTCGTGGATATGAACATGTGTCGTGGATATGAACATGTGTCGTGGATATGAACATGTGTCGTGGATATGAACATGTGTCGTGGATATGAACGTGTCATGGGTATGAACATGTGTCGTGGATATGAACGTGTCGTGCGTATGAACATGTGTCGTGGATATGAACATGTGTCGTGGATATGAACGTGTCGTGCGTATGAACATGTGTCGTGGATATGAACATGTGTCGTGGATATGAACATGTGTTGTGCGTATGAACATGTGTCGTGGATATGAACATGTGTCGTGGATATGAACGTGTCGTGGGTATGAACATGTGTCGTGGATATGAACGTGTCGTGCGTATGAACATGTGTCGTGGATATGAACATGTGTCGTGAATATGAACGTGTCGTGCGTATGAACATGTGTCGTGGATATGAACATGTGTCGTGGATATGAACACGTGTCGTGGATATGAACACGTGTCGTGGATATGAACACGTGTCGTGGATATGAACACGTGTCGTGGGTATGAACACGTGTCGTGGGTATGAACACGTGTCGTGGATATGAACACGTGTCGTGGATATGAACATGTGTCGTGAGTATGAACGTGTCGTGGATATGAACATGTGTCGTGGATATGAACATGTGTCGTGAGTATGAACACGTGTCGTGGATATGAACACGTGTCGTGGATATGAACACGTGTCGTGAGTATGAACACGTGTCGTGGATATGAACACGTGTCGTGAGTATGAACACGTGTCGTGGGTATGAACACGTGTCGTGGGTATGAACACGTGTCGTGGGTATGAACACGTGTCGTGGATATGAACGTGTCGTGCGTATGAACATGTGTCGTGGATATGAACATGTGTCGTGGATATGAACATGTGTCGTGGATATGAACGTGTCGTGCGTATGAACATGTGTCGTGGATATGAACGTGTCGTGCGTATGAACATGTGTCGTGGATATGAACGTGTCGTGCGTATGAACATGTGTCGTGGATATGAACATGTGTCGTGTGTATGAACATGTGTCGTGGATATGAACATGTGTCGTGGATATGAACATGTGTCGTGGATATGAACGAGTCGTGGATATGAACGTGTCGTGCGTATGAACATGTGTCGTGCGTATGAACGTGTCGTGGATATGAACATGTGTCGTGGATATGAACATGTGTCGTGGATATGAACGAGTCGTGGATATGAACGTGTCGTGCGTATGAACGTGTCGTGCGTATGAACGTGTCGTGGATATGAACATGTGTCGTGGATATGAACGTGTGTCGTGGATATGAACGTGTGTCGTGGGTATGAACATGTGTCGTGCGTATGAACATGTGTCGTGGATATGAACGTGTGTCGTGGGTATGAACGTGTGTCGTGGATATGAACGTGTGTCGTGGATATGAACGTGTGTCGCGGATATGAACGTGTGTCGTGCGTATGAACGTGTGTCGTGGGTATGAACACGTGTCGTGGGTATAACACGTGTCGTGGATATGAACGTGTGTCGTGCGTATGAACGTGTGTCGTGGGTATGAACACGTGTCGTGGGTATGAACACGTGTCGTGGATATGAACATGTGTCGTGGATATGAACATGTGTCGTGGGTATGAACACGTGTCGTGGGTATGAACACGTGTCGTGGGTATGAACACGTGTCGTCGTGGGTATGAACACATGTTGTGGGTATGAACACGTGTCGTCGTGGGTATGAACATGTGTCGTGGATATGAACACGTGTCGTCGTGGGTATGAACACGTGTCGTGGGTATGAACACGTGTCGTCGTGGGTATGAACACGTGTCGTGGGTATGAACACGTGTCGTGGGTATGAACACGTGTCGTGGATGTGAACATGTGTCATGGATATGAACACGTGTCGTGGATATGAACGTGTGTCGTGGATATGAACACGTGTCGTGGATATGAACACGTGTCGTGGGTATGAACACGTGTCGTGGATATGAACATGTGTCGTGGATATGAACATGTGTCGTGGGTATGAACACGTGTCGTGGATATGAACGTGTGTCGTGGATATGAACGTGTGTCGTGGGTATGAACACGTGTCGTGGATATGAACGTGTGTCGTGCGTATGAACGTGTGTCGTGGGTATGAACACGTGTCGTGGGTATGAACATGTGTCGTGGATATGAACACGTGTCGTGGGTATGAACACGTGTTGTGGATATGAACACGTGTCGTGGGTACGAACACGTGTCGTGGATATGAACACGTGTCGTGGATATGAACACGTGTCGGGGGTATGAACACGTGTTGTGGATATGAACATGTGTCGTGGATATGAACATGTGTCGTGGATATGAACGTGTCGTGCGTATGAACACGTGTCGTGGATATGAACACGTGTCGTGGATATGAACACGTGTCGTGGGTATGAACGTGTGTCGTGGATATGAACGTGTCGTGCGTATGAACATGTGTCGTGGATATGAACACGTGTCGTGGATATGAACATGTGTCGTGGGTATGAAAGTGTGTCGTGGATATGAACGTGTGTCGTGGATATGAACGTGTCGTGCGTATGAACATGTGTCGTGGATATGAACACGTGTCGTGGATATGAACATGTGTCGTGGGTATGAACGTGTGTCGTGGATATGAACATGTGTCGTGGGTATGAACACGTGTCGTGGATATGAATATGTGTCGTGGATATGAACGCGTGTCGTGGATATGAACACGTGTCGTGGATATGAACACGTGTCGTGGGTATGAACGTGTGTCGTGGATATGAACGTGTCGTGCGTATGAACATGTGTCGTGGATATGAACACGTGTCGTGGATATGAACATGTGTCGTGGGTATGAACGTGTGTCGTGGATATGAACGTGTGTCGTGGATATGAACGTGTCGTGCGTATGAACATGTGTCGTGGATATGAACACGTGTCGTGGATATGAACACGTGTCGTGGGTATGAACACGTGTCGTGGGTATGAACACGTGTCGTGTATATGAACACGTGTCGTGGATATGAACACGTGTCGTGGGTATGAACACGTGTCGTGGGTATGAACATGTGTCGTGGATATGAACATGTGTCGTGGATATGAACGTGTCGTGCGTATGAACATGTGTCGTGGATATGAACACGTGTCGTGGATATGAACACGTGTCGTGGGTATGAACGTGTGTCGTGGATATGAACGTGTCGTGCGTATGAACACGTGTCGTGGATATGAACACGTGTCGTGGATATGAACATGTGTCGTGGGTATGAACGTGTGTCGTGGATATGAACGTGTGTCGTTGATATGAACGTGTCGTGCGTATGAACATGTGTCGTGCGTATGAACACGTGTCGTGGATATGAACATGTGTCGTGGGTATGAACGTGTGTCGTGGATATGAACGTGTCGTGGGTATGAACACGTGTCGTGGATATGAACATGTGTCGTGGATATGAACGTGTCGTGGATATGAACGTGTGTCGTGGGTATGAACACGTGTCGTGGATATGAACATGTGTCGTGGATATGAACATGTGTCGTGGATATGAACGTGTCGTGGATATGAACATGTGTCGTGGATATGAACGTGTCGTGGATATGAACACGTGTCGTGGATATGAACGTGTCGTGGATATGAACACGTGTCGTGGATATGAACATGTGTCGTGGATATGAACATGTGTCGTGGATATGAACGTGTCGTGGATATGAACGTGTCGTGGGTATGAACATGTGTCGTGGATATGAACGTGTCGTGCGTATGAACATGTGTCGTGGATATGAACATGAGTCGTGGATATGAACACGTGTCGTGGATATGAACGTGTCGTGGATATGAACATGTGTCGTGGATATGAACGTGTCGTGGATATGAACGTGTCGTGCGTATGAACATGTGTCGTGGATATGAACGTGTCGTGGATATGAACATGTGTCGTGGATATGAACGTGTCGTGCGTATGAACGTGTGGTGGATATGAACACGTGTCGTGGATATGAACATGTGTCGTGGATATGAACACGTGTCGTTGATATGAACATGTGTCGTGGATATGAACACGTGTCGTGGATATGAACATGTGTCGTGGGTATGAACATGTGTCGTGGATATGAACATGTGTCGTGGATATGAACATGTGTCGTGGATATGTGTCGTGGATATGAACATGTGTCGTGGATATGAACGTGTCGTGCGTATGAACATGTGTCGTGGATATGAACACGTGTCGTGGATATGAACACGTGTCGTGGATATGAACATGTGTCGTGGGTATGAACACGTGTCGTGGATATGAACATGTGTCGTGGATATGAACGTGTCGTGGATATGAACATGTGTCGTGGGTATGAACATGTGTCGTGGATATGAACATGTGTCGTGGATATGAACATGTGTCGTGCGTATGAACATGTGTCGTGGATATGAACATGTGTCGTGGATATGAACATGTGTCGTGGATATGAACGTGTCGTGCGTATGAACATGTGTCGTGGATATGAACATGTGTCGTGGATATGAACACGTGTCGTGCGTATGAACATGTGTCGTGGATATGAACATGTGTCGTGGATATGAACATGTGTCGTGGATATGAACATGTGTCGTGGATATGAACGTGTCGTGGATATGAACATGTGTCGTGGATATGAACGTGTCGTGCGTATGAACATGTGTCGTGGATATGAACACGTGTCGTGCGTATGAACGTGTCGTGGATATGAACATGTGTCGTGGATATGAACGTGTCGTGCGTATGAACATGTGTCGTGGATATGAACATGTGTCGTGGATATGAACGTGTCGTGCGTATGAACATGTGTCGTGGATATGAACGTGTCGTGGATATGAACATGTGTCGTGGGTATGAACGTGTCGTGCGTATGAACATGTGTCGTGGATATGAACGTGTCGTGCGTATGAACATGTGTCGTGGATATGAACGTGTCGTGCGTATGAACATGTGTCGTGGATATGAACGTGTCGTGCGTATGAACATGTGTCGTGGATATGAACGTGTCGTGGATATGAACATGTGTCGTGGATATGAACGTGTCGTGGATATGAACATGTGTCGTGGATATGAACACGTGTCGTGGATATGCGATTCTAAGATATAAACTCACAAACATAAACTCAGAATTCTGAGAGAAAAGTTAGAATTCTGAGATAAAACCTCACAAAAGATATAAACTCACAAATATAAACATGCAATTGTGAGAAAAACAAAGATATAAATTCGCAGTTCTAAAAACGTTAGAATTGTGACAAACCAGCAAAAGATATAAACGTGCAAATATAAACTCGGAATTATGAGAAAAAAAGTTTGAATTTTGAAATATAAACTCGCAAAAGATAAACTCGCAATCAAACTCGGAATTGTGAGAAAAATTTCAAAATTAGTTAGAATGGCGATATATAAACTAAAGTTAGAATTGTGATATTTAAACTTGCAATTACTTTTTAATTAGTTTTATTCCATGGCAGAAACAAGCTTCCACATAAAGGTCTTTAGCAAATGGAGAGAAAAATCCCGAAAGCTCGCGCCGTCTTCCTCCCCCAGTCATTACACCCAAACATGCTGATATCAGGAGACAACCTCCACTTTTATAACTCAGCCGGGACCTTTTACACCGCAAATATCACAGAACAATAAAACAAAGCCCAGCACATTCGTCTTCACTCTTATCAGATGAGCTTTATTGCTCCGGACCATTACGGCCCAATCGCACGGCATCGGCGTCCCGGACGGAGCGGTGACGGATGAAAGCGTGTCAGGATGAGCTATGGGTTCATCCGGTCCCGAACGCGGATCTGTGGAGTCGGAACGGGTCCGATCGGGGGGGTGACGTGACCCGACACACGCGTTACACTGCTCACTGGCTGATCTGAGAACAGAAAGCAATAACACTGACCTCTCCACACTGTTTCATTACACTCTGGAAACTGCTTTCGGTTGCTAGGTTTGTTTGCTGGAGTTTAGATTACTCAAAAAGACCCGAAAGTTCCAGGATGTTTCGGTGACATTCCTTAAAGATATATTACGCACTTCTATAAAGTCTCGATGTTGTTTTGGGCTCTAGAAGAGGTTTTCCAGGGGCCTATACCATGCTCTAGACCACCTCTTCTACCACAGTTACCAGTTTATATTTGTGTGTTTCTGTCTTTACAAGTTTATATCTCGCAATTCTGACATTTTACGGTTGTAGCTTTAAACGGTGTCCTCATATTCTCCATTGTTGCGGCTCCTCTCTTCCCAGTCTGTCAGTAACGCTCTGTTTACTTCCTGTCTGAAGCCCCTCCTTCTGAAAGCACACTGTGCTCTGATTGGTCGGCTGGAGCAGTGTGTTGTGATTGGTCGAGTGCTTCGAGTGTGTTTGGGAAATGCCCCGCCCCTTTCCATAACCGGCAGTTTAACATACTACTGACTAACTCAACCAGGCCCCGCCCCTTTATTCTGCGTATTAATTATTATAATGAGGAATATTGTGACATAAAATAACATTTAATATTAGTAAAATTATTTTACATGAGCTAACTATGAGAAATATATTCATGACACGTTGTTAATGCATATTTTAATAATGGATTAGTAAATGTAGAGAATAACACTCTTAAGTCGTTATAATGAAACCTTGCAAATGATTCCTGATGTTTCACAGTACTTGATCTCAGAAGATCAAAGAGGCTTGAATCCGCATAATACGAGCACATTTTTATCATTTTATGCACCTTCTTTATTGTTTGGCCCTTCTGTAGATTTTATAGTTCATATTTATGAAACACAATAATAGAGCGTTTGATCAGATCAATCAGACAGTCAT
>JARWKJ010000010.1:44623878-44673878 GCA_029959095.1 Rhinichthys osculus | reverse complement strand
AGGCTATGCATGTACGCCAAAGTCCGAGTCAGAAGTGTTCGTGTGTTGCTGTCCTCTCTGGAGTTGCGTGTGTAAGAGCTTCATGAAGACTGTGAACGTCCACAGTGGAATAACATCACCGGGGTGTGAACAACACGCCTGTGAATAATGAGCGCATTTAAACTCCTTTAAAGCTGATCAGGCGTGTGTCCGCGGACAGCGGGTCATTCCAGCCCACACGCCCATCCATCTTTAATTACCCACAATCCCGTGCGGCCGGAGCCTCGGGTCGCCCTCCTCATTAATGACTCGTCGTCGTCACACTGACCGCAGACACACTTCACACACACACATGCCATGGAAGTTACATATGAAACATTAAACGTGCTCCAAACATTTCATTTGTTCTCAATTATTCATTTCTTTGAAGGTTCAGAAGAGTCGTTAATATGGAAATCAGCTCATGCTAACGAGCTCCTGCTATCTGATATGGGACACATCACTGGAGAACATTAGCAGTTCTCTCTCTCAAACCTCCAATATTCAGATAAATACATAAAACACACTACATTTTACTCAATATTATATTTCTGAGTCATTTTATTGAATATCCATGTATTCTAATTAGTGCTGGGCGCATCGTTTGTGTTTACATAATATATGTACTGTGTATAATTATGGATAAATACACACGTCACACATGCATGTATATATTTAAGAAAAATGTGTTATTTATATATTAAATATTTAGATTTATATATAATATAAATTACATACACAGTATATACATGCAAATATTTCTTAAATATACAGTACATGCATGTGTATTTATATATACAAAACAATTATACACAGTACGCACACATATATTATGTAAACAAACTTTTATTTTGGATGCGATTAATCGTTGCCCAGCACTAATACTAATGCTAATGTATCGTTGGCAAATCTATCTTTATTATCTGAGCCTGAATTATATAACCTGATCATCAGATCCTCATATTAGAGTGATTTCTGGAGGATCATGTGACACTGAAGACTGGAGTAATGATGCTGAAATTCAGCTTTGATCACAGGAATAAATTACACTTTACTGTATATTCACATAGAGAACAGCTGATTTACACTGGAGTAATATTTCAGTTGTTACTGTATTTGACTAACACACACAGAACCCCATACACACTTTATTATCGATATCAGTTCAACCACATATAAACCACATGTGTACGTCTTCTGGAGAAAGTGTAAAAGTCACTGTCACGATGCTGTGGATTATTGCCTATGTGGTTGCCAAGGTGTTGCTAGGGGGTGTAAAAAAGGACTGAGAAATTTATAGTCAAGTTATAGTCAAAGTACAGATACTATGCCATAAATGTAATTCATAAGCACCTACCCAAAAATACTTGAGTGAAAGTATCCACATTTAATTGTACTCAAGTTGAAAAATTAAACACTTCTCTATTAAGTTTTTTAAATTGAAAACAATACAGTAGACATTTTCTCATTTTAGTAATTGTGAAGCAAAAACTGTCAAAATTAGGCTACTATTTTCTCATATTTCTGTGTGAAAATTTAAGATAGCAGATGATTTCAGTCATCTAACATTTAAATATAGTAATATTTAGACTAATAATCAAGAGACTGATCATTTTTAAACAAAGATCATCCGCCTATAGTGACGGTTATTATAAAAACACATTATAACTGAAATTCATAGACTGTGTCTGAAAGGACTAGCTCATTCTGTCATCATTTACTCACCATTGTATTTCATAGTCAGATGAGGATAAATAGAAATACAGTTTTTATTATTTATTTATTTTTAAACCATGAATGGGGCTGTATGTAACAATTGTCATGTAATAATACATGTTTTATTTCCAATGTATGAACAGCGGGTAAAGAAACTTTAACAACTTTAGACCTTCCAAGAACTCGGGACGGTTTTGCCGGGAAAATCAAAAAGATGTGACAGTTACGCGCGCTCCCGAGAGCCTGTATTCCGTTCAATGACACACAAAAAAATTAATGCTTGTTCAATGTTTAGGATAATGGCGAGATAGTAATTCTGTGCTGTATTATCAATGTGTCATGCAAAGAAAAGACATTAAGTCTCACAAAGTCCAATATATAGTCAGTCTCAAATATAGGCTAGCCTACTTTATAATCAAACTATCACAACAGTGTGATTTTAATTAACTTACCTCAGTCATCTGTCGACATGATGCCGGTGAATCTCAGATCTGCAGTAAACATATCCACATATGAATATGATCAGATGATTTCTGAAATGCTGTTTTCTCACCGCTGACGTGTGTGTTGATTGTGTTATTGAGAGGAAAGCGCGCGAAACATATTTACATATTTTCTAACCGTCGCTCTCAGCAGTGGACGGCGTCGAGGTGTTCGTGAACAGTAGGCCTACTATATCACTAATGTAACTTCTTTATATACTTCTAAACAAAGAACTAAAAATAACTTTTTCTCTTTTTTTGAGCAAGAGCATATTGTGGCCGTTCAGTTTCTTGATCGTTGTGTGCACGATCACGTGACTTACAGTAAGTTGCTGCTGCAGTTCCCTTAACGGCCACAGGTGTCGCTAATAACAAGGGTTTCTCAATTCGCCTCTTCAAGTCATATGTACTTTTAAAGAGGTGGTTGATTATGATTTCACTTTTCTAACTTAGTGTGTATTTGAGAATAATGTGAGTGTAATTTGATCATAAAACAACATCTGCAAAGTTCAAAGCAAAGGGAGATACTTTCTTTTAAATAAATTGCTTTTAAGGACTAAATGGCTAGTAGGGACTACACGGTTAGTGACATCACCAACCCTAAAATTTACCTAAACCCCGCCCCCGGGAACGCGATTTATAGATTATCATGACAGAATATGCTAATCAATGACTAGAAGATAACTACACATAAGCTACATACATTCATCAACTAACCATTCAGAAATGTTGTCTACATCTCACTTCTTATAGAGTCTCTCCATCTTTCTGACTCCGGTTTGAACATAAAAGGCTAAAAGTTTTTGAAACTTAAAAGGACACGAGCTCTTGAAGCTCCGCCCCCTGTGCCGCAGCTCATTTGCATTTAAAGGGACAGACATTAAAAATCTTGTGAAAAGGGCATTATACCACCCCTTTAAGTCTACAAAAATTGTAATGGAGTAAAAAGTATTATTTTGACCTTGTAAAACGTAAAAAGTATTCAGTTTTAACAGAACTCAAGTACAGTAGAGATTCCCCAAAGTAATACACAAGTACAGTAGTGAAGTAGGCCTACTATTACTCAAATACTTTGGTTGTGAAGGTGCTGACCGAATCCCCACTAACTAATAGTAATGTAGGCCTACATAATCATAATATAGTCTAATTGATCTATTTTTCATTTCTTATCTTTCTAGAGTTCTTTGGCAAACCCTATATTTAACAGTAATGTCGACGCAGACATCTGAAGATGTGCCTGAGACGCTGCTCATTACTCTAAAGAAGGTTAATCCATTTAACTTCTGCATATTGATATGCCAATTACATGTAATAGAGGAGGAGGCATCAGTCAAGGTAATAGTGCAGAAAGAGTGTGTGGAACACGTGTAAGATACTCTCTCCTAATTGGGGGAGAGCGACTGGGCAAATGAGAAAGTCGAGTCAGTGAGGTGTGCGACTCAGACCAGACACATCAGTCAACAGCGCATCCCATAATGCACTTCACCTCCCATGCTGCGCCTCGCCTGAGCGTGTCCACGAATGATAAAAGCAAACGGGGAGAGGACTGAATATTTAGTCTTCAGGGTTTCCTTTTGGAAGAATGAATGAAGTGCAAATAAACCCAGGAGGGATTTTTAGAGGAGGCTTTAAACCCTCGTCCTTTCCAGTGATACTATTATAGTTCTTATTAATAGTTTGAAATAGTAGTGGCCAGAAGTGATGTGCGCCCTAGGAAAATTGACATTTTCACCTTTTATTCAAATATTATTATAAATTTGTAAAAAAAAATTGTACACTCTAAAAAATGGTGGGTTGTTTTAACCCAATTTCGGGTCAAATATGGACAAACCTAAACGTTGGGTTAAAAATGTAGCCTAATATAAAAATGTAAGCCAATGGCTGGGTTTGTCCATTTGACCCAAAGTTGGGTTGAAACTATAGTTATATTGCATAGTTGTGCTTGTTTTATTTGGGATTTATTTCCAGAAATTATGAACATGCAAAAACAAGAGAGAACCAATGAAATATTAATAACTGATTATGTTGTAGGAAATGTGTGCTAATTCCTGTCAGCTTTTTGTTTTTAATGCATTTTTTACACAGTAAAATAAAACCTGTAGCTTGCCTTTTTTGCAGAATCATTTTGTCAGATAAATACCTTAACCAAGTTTAGTGTTTTGTTCTTCCATCATATTAAAAAAAATCAGATATTTTCCTCATATTTTAATGGTTTAATGGAAATTCCCGGGTCATTGAAACAGAAACATCCTCTCTCCGGACATCACTTTTGGACACGACTGTAGATTTTATTGTTATAGTTTCTGTTTTTGTACTCATTTTATGTAAAGTTGTATTTTTGTCATTTTTATAATTTTATATATTTTCAAGATATTTTTAAATATTTATATAATATTTCTTATTTCAATTTTAGCTTTTGTAGTACATCAAGTTAGACTAAATTAAAGTGAGGAATGTTAAAACATTATTTATACATCGTTCATGGAGAGTTTTTTCTTAAATGTTTCAGTTGGATGTTCATCTAACGTTTTTTAAATGTAACGTTCAGAGAACATTCAAAAGTAACGTTCCATAATGTTTGAAGAATGAAACAATGGAATGTTCACTTAACGTTCACATAACCTGGAAAAAAACAAAAACATTTTAAAACATTTAAAAAACTGGATGTTTTGAACATTCAGAAATACTGTTTTCATAACTTAATTGAACATATTTTTGTTAGCCAGGCTCATGTCAGAACTCATGCTGCTAAAGTTCAGATTTAAATGCGGATGCGGATGCGAATGAACTCCCAGGGACACACACATGGTTAATGGCTCTTCTTTAGCAAATAAAAGGCATTAATGAGCCACATTACAAGACAATAAAACCTGTTCAGCAAACATTTGCAGAGATAGATATGTGTAAGACATGGTAAATTATCTTCTAAATGATATGCCAAGCAAGTACTAGCATTGCATAACAGAAAACATCCTAGAGTTTCTCTCATGGATCGACTGAGAAGAACAGAGCAGCTCGAATTAAAGTTCATCAGGATTCATTCAGAGTGTGAGAAGAGATTCAGAGTCAAATAAAGCGTTCAGATCATCTGAAGAGACTCTTGGTTTAATGAAGCTTCTGAAGGACAAACGTCCCTCAACGAACAGGACGCGTTTTCCCATCAGGGGGTCGTTTTACGATTCACTAATGAATAACTCACTTCAGAGCAAAGTACAAATGTTGCTTGTTTAAGAGTTAGTTTCATAGTTTACTGCACTAAACTGCTCTTGGACTGAGTTACGAGATATAGGTTGATATATGTTGTCATTGAACAATCCCTTAAAGTTAACCTTTAAAAACACTAATAATTTAACACTTCAGCAAATCTCAAAATAAATCTCCATTTATCATACTGCACATTAATATTGAGATGCTTAAATTGACTTTGATTTTAGGTTTCAGTTTGCTTTCTTTTAAATTATTTATTTAGACAAAATAGAATAGAATTCTAATTGGCTGGTTATAGTTGTCGGCCATAAAAATGAAATTAACTATTGGATAAAATTGTAATATCAGTAAAAAAAATAAACCACTTGAATTTAATGTTTATGATGAATGAAGACTAATTTCAGCATGCATATTAAGTTTTACATAGTCTACACAAACTCTATAATGAGATTTCTTTTGAATGTTCTCTGAATGTTACTTTTGAATGTTCTCTGAATGTTACTTTTGAATGTTCTCTGAATGTTACTTTTGAATGTCCTCTGAATGTTACTTTTGAATGTTACTTTTGAATGTTCTCTGAATGTTACTTTTGAATGTTACTTTTGAATGTTCTCTGAATGTTACTTTTGAATATTACTTTTGAATGTTCTCTGAATGTTACTTTTGAATGTTACTTTTGAATGTTACTTTTGAACGTTACTTTTGAATGTTACTTTTGAAGGTTCTCTAAACGTTACTTTTGAATGTTACTTTTGAATGTTCTCTGAACGTTACTTTTGAACGTTACTTTTGAATGTTACTTTTGAATGTCCTCTGAATGTTACTTTTGAATGTCCTCTGAATGTTACTTTTGAATGTTCTCTGAATGTTACTTTTGAATGTTACTTTTGAATGTTCTCTGAATGTTACTTTTGAATGTCCTCTGAATGTTACTTTTGAATGTTCTCTGAATGTTACTTTTGAATGTCCTCTGAATGTTACTTTTGAATGTCCTCTGAATGTTACTTTTGAATGTTACTTTTGAATGTCCTCTGAATGTTACTTTTGAATGTCCTCTGAATGTTACTTTTGAATGTTACTTTTGAATGTCCTCTGAATGTTACTTTTGAATGTCCTCTGAATGTTACTTTTGAATGTCCTCTGAATGTTACTTTTGAATGTCCTCTGAATGTTACTTTTGAATGTTCTCTGAATGTTACTTTTGAATGTCCTCTGAATGTTACTTTTGAATGTTACTTTTGAATGTTCTCTGAATGTTACTTTTGAATGTTACTTTTGAATGTTACTTTTGAATGTTCTCTGAATGTTACTTTTGAATATTACTTTTGAATGTTCTCTGAATGTTACTTTTGAATGTTACTTTTGAACGTTACTTTTGAATGTTACTTTTGAAGGTTCTCTGAACGTTACTTTTGAATGTTACTTTTGAATGTTCTCTGAACGTTACTTTTGAACGTTACTTTTGAATGTTACTTTTGAATGTTCTCTGAACGTTACTTTTGAATGTTACTTTTGAATGTTACTTTTGAATGTTCTCTGAATGTTACTTTTGAATGTTCTCTGAATGTTACTTTTGAATGTTAATTTTGAATGTTACTTTTGAATGTTGCTTTTGAATGTTACTTTTGAATGTTACTTTTGAATGTTACTTTTGAATGTTCTCTGAATGTTACTTTTGAATGTTCTCTGAACGTTACTTTTGAATGTTACTTTTGAATGTTCTCTGAATGTTACTTTTGAATGTTACTTTTGAATGTTCTCTGAACGTTACTTTTGAATGTTACTTTTGAATGTTCTCTGAAAGTTACTTTTAAATGTTACTTTTCAAATGTTACTTTTGAATGTTACTTTTGAATGTCCTTTGAACATTACTTTTGAATGTTACTTTTGAATGTTCTCTGAATGTTAATTTTGAATGTTAATTTTGAATGTTAATTTTGAATGTTACTTTTGAATGTTCTCTGAATGTTACTTTTGAGAACGTTCTCTGTTAGCTGGACTCTACATGAGAAGTTTTAGCACAAAATCCTTTGAAATCCATCAGAACAGAGGCAGACGTGAAGAAAAATGTTTATTGGCCATATACAAACATTCACATATAAAATGAATTGGCTCTCTCTCGTCATGTTTAACGAGCAGCTTCACAGAGTAACAGCAGCCAATAAAAGCACGGATTCACCAGTGTTATTCTCGGCTGGATCTCAGCGCTGATCCCAGAACGCTGATGAAGCGATGAACATCAGTGAAGGAGTTATACAGCGGCACCGGAGCCACTCGCAGCACGTTAGGCTCTCGCATATCACACTGAAAAACAGCAGACACACACTTACAACACACACTTAGAATACACCGCGGGGCACACACTGACGCGGGGCTAGTTGTCACACACTTGTTTTAAATACTTCCACACATGCTAGCATGACGAATCTTAGTGTATTTACTAGATGCCATATCTACAGTATATAGAGAATAAATTGCGCCAAAATTCAGAAATTTTTCGAAGATACACAGCAAAATCCCCAATGTTAAATTAACACTAAGAGTGTCAATTATATAAACTCTGAGCAGAGTGTTAAATGAACACTGAAGCAGTTTTTAAGTGAGATAATTAAGTGATTAATTGATTATTATTGATGACACCTGATGGTAACAAGCAGAATCACTGAAGGAGAAAAAAATGGAATTGTATGTCACCATTATGGTGATCAGTGTTTGATTTAGTTGGGCTCTTGACCCTTAAATCATTAACTTAAGATTTTGTTTGGCTGTTGTACCTGAGTTATAACAGCCAGATGAATAAATAGAAAAGGTGATCTGATGGTGTTGGTTATGTTTTAAAATAATCATTATTTGACCTGACTCACTGAACTCATTGAAAGCATAATTTCTGAGTTAAGTTTACCTTATGGATTATAGCAGCACTGTCCTTGTAGAGCATACAATTTGTAGCCTTTTCAATGAAATTCAAATCAATTACCAAAAAAAAAAGTTTTTTGTATAGGCACACACAGACATCAAGAATTAGCGTATGAATCTCAGCAATGGTGACAAACAGATCACCTCTGAACATAAGCTCATTATTTATTCATGCAGCAATCCATGATAGGAGCCATGAATGAGTTTTGATTGGTGGCACCCAGAATGCACTGCAACATGCTTTATATTTTGTCACCATTGTTGAGATTCACAGGCTGATTCCTGATGTTTATATGTCTAAAACAAAACTGTACAAGGACAGTGCTGCTATAATTAATAAAGTACACCTAACTCAGAAGAAAGCTTTATATGAGTTCAGTGATTCAGGTCAAATGATTGTGAAATAATGATTGCTAAAACATAACCAACAACATCTGATCACATTTTCTATTTATTCATCTGGCTGTTATAAGTCAGGTACAGCAGCCAAACACAATTTAAAGTTAATGATTTAAGGGTCAAGTGTCCAACTAAAGCAAACACCGATCATCATAATGGTGACTATTTTATATGAAAAAGTTAATAATTGTATTTTATTGAGAAAATATTTTAGTCTCATATATTTTTGATTAGATCAGATAACATTTTAATCTGTCATATGGTCATGTTACAATGAACCGTACCTATGGGGCATGTTGTCACATTTCACAAGAATTTCATTCTTTCGGGGTAAATCAAGAAAAAAGTAAACACTGTAGTAATGAAACAAAACCACATAATTGTACTAGTCATGTGAAATTTATGTGGGGAAAAATAAATACTACTGTATTAGGGCTGGAATTAATCGCAATGAAACCGTACGCGATTTTGGCAAAGGAAATCTATGAGCATCACACTCTCTGTATCAGAATAAACAGAAGATTGAAACTCTTTGATTGATTAAACATGAGTAATAAACACACGACTGCCTTATTCTGTATAAGAAGCACATCATCTCACAGAAGGACGAGCTCAACTGTCCTTATGAAGTGAGTTTGGAGCAAAAGCATGTTATTAAATGTTGTATTTTGTTGGACAAGAGGTTCATAAATGCTTCTCATGTTTGGAAAGATGTTGCTTTTTTATATGCCCGTTATAAGCGACTCGAACTCGCAGATCTTTCAGAGTGAGCCGCGTTTACTGAGCCGTGCTTCACTGACACGCTGCACATAACTAATAATCCCAGCCTTTGCAATTTCATAATCGAGATAAGCCAAAAGTGCGATTACATGTAAATTGCGATTAATGGTGCAGCTCTAGTGTGTGTGTGTGTGTGTGTGTGTGTGTGTGTGTGTGATGAAGCGATACGTACAGCGACTCCTCGTTTCTCCAGCTCTTGATACACGTCTCTGATTGGTTGAGAGAAGGAGAGTGACAGTTGACAGCCTCTCTGCTCGGGGTCAGAGGGCGTGATGATCTCAACGCAGCCTTCGTTGGGGTCAGAGGTCGTGATGATGTCATCGGGGTCAGACTGGTCTCTGGTGTAGTAATGTTTGATCAGAAACTCCAGATACCCCGTCAGAAGCACAGACTTTCTCCTCAGATCCTTCATAGTCGTCTTATTAAAAATCTGGACATCATATTTACAAAAGAATTAATACAAAATCCGTCATCTGCATCAGTTATGATCAGATTTAGGGAAACGGTGAACAAAGAAATCTTCAAATCTAAGTTGCAAAACATGGAAGACCATTGGTTGAGCAGGATCTTGTGGCACTGAGATATTAAAATGATATCAAAAAGCAATAGATGAACAAGATGCATGTGTTTTAATGCCGTTCTTCGTTCTTATTTGTAAATTGTTTTATTGCATGGTGTCTGTTTTTTGTGAGAGCTCTTAATTTCAGTCTTGCAATGGGATATTATGAGTTTATACTTTTTTGTTGATAAATTGTCACAAAATACACATGCAGAAATGTTCACAAAAAAAAAACAAAAAAAATCAGTAATACCAGTACGTTGCATGATTACATGATGACATGTCAGCTGGGTTTGAAATTAACTTATTCACCCACCGGCCAATTTGGCTCCTAAATATTTAAGTTACCGGCCATTCAGAAATAGCCAAAAAATAGTGTGTATATATATATATATATATATACACAATTTGGATTTCATACATTCATTTCTTATTCGAACTAAATGTGTTTTAGGTGGACAGATCAATACAGTACAAAGAACATCAAGAAAAAAAAATTAGGATGTTGGAAAATAATGTATTTTCTGTTCACCAAATGCTTCTAATCTTCGCTATTGCTTCAATGCAAATGAACAAGCACTGTTATTTGTTGTGTAGTGACGTGTGTGTTCAAGTAAGCCAGATATGCGCATATTCTGCACAATACGCTGTGTTTAATATATCAAGACTCACAAATTTTTGCTCTAAATCTGCAGATTTGTCTTACACGAACTTCCCCAGCAAACTGAGTAAACATAATAAATAACACGACAAACTGGCTCGTGATTTGACAGCGTTTCCCGCCACAGTTGATTGGCGGGTGTTAATTTCAAACCCTGGTTGTCAGTATGTTTCATGATGGTTGTTGTCAGTGTGTGTGTTGTTTCAGTGAGTGTGTGTTGATGTCTGACCTCTAGACTGGCCTGTAAGGGACACACCAGTAACATCGGCTGATTGGAGAGACGGAACCCATTAACTCCAGGCTGAAGCTCCATCTCTGCAGGAACATTTATCCACACTCTTCAGAAATATACAGTCAAACCAACAACTATTCAGACACCAGATATCATTTGGGATATGTTTCACTAGTGTGATCAGGACACTATAGTTCATTTATGTAAGTGAGGAGAGCAAAATAAAGTAAACTGGGACATATTACACCCAAATATTCTTCATACAGCGACTACCAGTGAAACTTTGGGCCAATAATGATTCCTCCACTTTGAGCTGATCATGTTTTGCTGAAGTGTGTTTTCTGTAATTGCTAATGCTCTTTTTACACACACACTGAACAACATGAAGCATTGCTTGGTCACTGGTTGAGCTAAACTGGTATTATCTAATTGTGTAGTTAAATTTAACAGCTGACAGATATTCAACATAATTCATGTGTGAGAGTCTAACAGAAGGACGGACAAAACCAGTCAAATATCCACTGATCTGAGAACTGAGTTCTGCTCAGATTTATCACCATTGTCTAAACTATAGCGAATAAACTGAGATAATGTGAGAAATGTTGAAGGAGTCTGAACAAACTTTGGTTTGACTGTAAATATAAAAATTAAAATATTCACACCTCAGGTATGTGGGGACTGACTTTTCTCTCAAAACTATATAGTGTATATATTTATCAACACCTACAGCTGCTCTTCAGTAAGAGTGTGTAACAGTGTGTGTCCACAGGGTGTCAGCAGAGAGCAGGCTTGATTTCCCACAATTCCTCAAAACTTACAATCAACATGATCATCTTTGTGATTCAGAAGTGATTGTCATACCGTTGTTCATGAGGAATCTGGTCTTCAGGTCGTGTCCCCACCAGCCCGTCAGTCTGAGACACACACACACACACACACACACACACACTGTTAGCGTCTCGTGCTCTTGATGTCATCTGTAAGTGTGTGTTATAGAGCCGCTGTGTAATACTCACGCGGGTCTGACGCTGTGAGCGTGTTTCTCATGTATAAATGCTCCTGCCAGACCACCGGCCCCTGAGTTCACATACTGAATAACACACACACACACACACACACACACCACTGACTCATCAAGGGAGGCTTCAAACATTGAAACCCAAATACAATCAATCCACAAAAGCATTGATATTTCACACAATACATCACTGACCTTATAGGAGCACCAACACGCAAAATCCACATTCCAGTCGTGAAGTCGCAGTTCTGCGTTTCCTACAGCGTGTGCACAATCAAACCCTACCAAACACCCCTGAACACACACACACACACAAACAAACAAACACACACACAGAGTCAAGTCAAGTATAGCGCTTTTTACAATACAGATTGTTTCAAAGCAGCTTTACAGAGATAACATGAAATTAATGCAACAAAGTTTGTTTCTAGAAGAAAATAGCGTCAGAGTCCAGCTTAGTAAATTCAGTGATGGTTCTTTTTTTTTTTTTTACAGTTATTAAATTAGACACACACGCACACACTGTTACACTGAACACCACATTCACTCTCTTTACTGTAAGTGTTACACTGAACGACACATTCACTCTGTTTACTGTAAGTGTTACACTGAACAACATATTCACTCTCTTTACTGTAAGTGTTACACTGAACGACACATTCACTCTCTTTACTGTAAGTGTTACACTGAACGACACATTCACTCTCTTTACTGTAAGTGTTACACTGAACGACACATTCACTCTCTTTACTGTAAGTGTTACACTGAACGACACATTCACTCTCTTCTTTACTGTAAGTGTTACACTGAACGACACATTCACTCTCTTCTTTACTGTAAGTGTTACACTGAACGACACATTCACTCTCTTTACTGTAAGTGTTACACTGAACAACACATTCACTCTCTTTACTGTAAGTGTTACACTGAACGACATATTCACTCTCTTTACTGTAAGTGTTACACTGAACGACATATTCACTCTCTTTACTGTAAGTGTTACACTGAACGACACATTCACTCTCTTTACTGTAAGTGTTACACTGAACGACACATTCACTCTCTTTACTGTAAGTGTTACACTGAACGACACATTCACTCTCTTTACTGTAAGTGTTACACTGAACGACACATTCACTCTCTTCTTTACTGTAAGTGTTACACTGAACGACACATTCACTCTCTTTACTGTAAGTGTTACACTGAACAACACATTCACTCTCTTTACTGTAAGTGTTACACTGAACGACATATTCACTCTCTTTACTGTAAGTGTTACACTGAACGACATATTCACTCTCTTTACTGTAAGTGTTACACTGAACGACACATTCACTCTCTTTACTGTAAGTGTTACACTGAACGACACATTCACTCTCTTTACTGTAAGTGTTACACTGAACGACATATTCACTCTCTTTACTGTAAGTGTTACACTGAACGACATATTCACTCTCTTTACTGTAAGTGTTACACTGAACGACATATTCACTCTCTTTACTGTAAGTGTTACACTGAACGACATATTCACTCTCTTTACTGTAAGTGTTACACTGAACGACACATTCACTCTCTTTACTGTAAGTGTTACACTGAACGACATATTCACTCTCTTTACTGTAAGTGTTACACTGAACGACATATTCACTCTCTTTACTGTAAGTGTTACACTGAACGACACATTCACTCTCTTTACTGTAAGTGTTACACTGAACGACATATTCACTCTCTTTACTGTAAGTGTTACACTGAACGACACATTTACTCTCTTTACTGTAAGTGTTACACTGAACGACATACTCACTCTCTTTACTGTAAGTGTTACACTGAACGACATATTCACTCTCTTTACTGTAAGTGTTACACTGAACGACACATTAACTCTCTTTACTGTAAGTGTTTCACTGAACGACATATTCACTCTCTTTACTGTAAGTGTTACACTGAACGACACATTTACTCTCTTTACTGTAAGTGTTACACTGAACGACATACTCACTCTCTTTACTGTAAGTGTTACACTGAACGACACATTCACTCTCTTTACTGTAAGTGTTACACTGAACGACATATTCACTCTCTTTACTGTAAGTGTTACACTGAACGACATACTCACTCTCTTTACTGTAAGTGTTACACTGAACGACATATTCACTCTCTTTACTGTAAGTGTTACACTGAACGACACATTCACTCTCTTTACTGTAAGTGTTACACTGAACGACATATTCACTCTCTTTACTGTAAGTGTTACACTGAACGACACATTTACTCTCTTTACTGTAAGTGTTACACTGAACGACATACTCACTCTCTTTACTGTAAGTGTTACACTGAACGACATATTCACTCTCTTTACTGTAAGTGTTACACTGAACGACACATTCACTCTCTTTACTGTAAGTGTTACACTGAACGACATATTCACTCTCTTTACTGTAAGTGTTACACTGAACGACATATTCACTCTCTTTACTGTAAGTGTTACACTGAACGACACATTCACTCTCTTTACTGTAAGTGTTACACTGAACGACATATTCACTCTCTTTACTGTAAGTGTTACACTGAACGACATATTCACTCTCTTTACTGTAAGTGTTACACTGAACGACATATTCACTCTCTTTACTGTAAGTGTTACACTGAACGACATATTCACTCTGTTTACTGTAAGTGTTACACTGAACGACATATTCACTCTTTACTGTAAGTGTTACACTGAACGACATATTCACTCTCTTTACTGTAAGTGTTACACTGAACAACATATTCACTCTTTACTGTAAGTGTTACACTGAACAACATATTCACTCTCTTTACTGTAAGTGTTACACTGAACAACATATTCACTCTCTTTACTGTAATTGTTACACTTACAGTAAAGAGAGTAAATGTGTCGTTCAGTGTAACACTTACAGTAAAGAGAGTGAATGTGTCGTTCAGTGTAACACTTACAGTAAAGAGAGTGAGTATGTCGTTCAGTGTAACACTTACAGTAAAGAGAGTGACTGTGTCGTTCAGTGTAACACTTACAGTAAAGAGTGAATGTGTCGTTCAGTGTAACACTTACAGTAAAGAGAGTGAATATGTCGTTCAGTGTAACACTTACAGTAAAGAGAGTGAATATGTTGTTCAGTGTAACACTTACAGTAAAGAGAGTGAATGTGTCGTTCAGTGTAACACTTACAGTAAAGAGAGTGAATATGTCGTTCAGTGTAACACTTACAGTAAAGAGAGTGAATATGTTGTTCAGTGTAACACTTACAGTAAAGAGTGAATATGTTGTTCAGTGTAACACTTACAGTAAAGAGAGTGACTGTGTCGTTCAGTGTAACACTTACAGTAAAGAGAGTGAATATGTCGTTCAGTGTAACACTTACAGTAAAGAGAGTGAATATGTTGTTCAGTGTAACACTTACAGTAAAGAGTGAATGTGTCGTTCAGTGTAACACTTACAGTAAAGAGAGTGAATATGTCGTTCAGTGTAACACTTACAGTAAAGAGTGAATATGTCGTTCAGTGTAACACTTACAGTAAACAAAGTGAATATGTCGTTCAGTGTAACACTTACAGTAAAGAGTGAATATGTTGTTCAGTGTAACACTTACAGTAAAGAGAGTGAATATGTTGTTCAGTGTAACACTTACAGTAAACAGAGTGAATATGTCGTTCAGTGTAACACTTACAGTAAAGAGAGTGAATGTGTCGTTCAGTGTAACACTTACAGTAAAGAGAGTGAATATGTCGTTCAGTGTAACACTTACAGTAAAGAGTGAATATGTCGTTCAGTGTAACACTTACAGTAAAGAGAGTTAATATGTCGTTCAGTGTAACACTTACAGTAAAGAGAGTGAATATGTCGTTCAGTGTAACACTTACAGTAAAGAGTGAATATGTTGTTCAGTGTAACACTTACAGTAAAGAGTGAATATGTTGTTCAGGGTAACACTTACAGTAAAGAGAGTGAATGTGTCGTTCAGTGTAACACTTACAGTAAAGAGAGTGAATATGTTGTTCAGTGTAACACTTACAGTAAAGAGAGTGAATATGTTGTTCAGTGTAACACTTACAGTAAAGAGAGTGAATATGTCGTTCAGTGTAACACTTACAGTAAAGAGAGTGAATATGTTGTTCAGTGTAACACTTACAGTAAAGAGAGTGAATATGTTGTTCAGTGTAACACTTACAGTAAACAGAGTGAATATGTCAATCAGTGTAACACTTACAGTAAAGAGTGAATATGTTGTTCAGTGTAACACTTACAGTAAAGAGAGTGAATATGTTGTTCAGTGTAACACTTACAGTAAACAGAGTGAATATGTCGTTCAGTGTAACACTTACAGTAAAGAGAGTGAATGTGTCGTTCAGTGTAACACTTACAGTAAAGAGAGTGAATGTGTCGTTCAGTGTAACACTTACAGTAAAGAGAGTGAATATGTCATTCAGTGTAACACTTACAGTAAAGAGTGAATATGTTGTTCAGTGTAACACTTACAGTAAAGAGTGAATATGTTGTTCAGGGTAACACTTACAGTAAAGAGAGTGAATGTGTCGTTCAGTGTAACACTTACAGTAAAGAGAGTGAATATGTTGTTCAGTGTAACACTTACAGTAAAGAGAGTGAATATGTTGTTCAGTGTAACACTTACAGTAAAGAGAGTGAATATGTCGTTCAGTGTAACACTTACAGTAAAGAGAGTGAATATGTTGTTCAGTGTAACACTTACAGTAAAGAGAGTGAATATGTTGTTCAGTGTAACACTTACAGTAAACAGAGTGAATATGTCAATCAGTGTAACACTTACAGTAAAGAGTGAATATGTTGTTCAGTGTAACACTTACAGTAAAGAGAGTGAATATGTTGTTCAGTGTAACACTTACAGTAAACAGAGTGAATATGTCGTTCAGTGTAACACTTACAGTAAAGAGAGTGAATGTGTCGTTCAGTGTAACACTTACAGTAAAGAGAGTGAGTATGTCGTTCAGTGTAACACTTACAGTAAAGAGAGTGAATATGTTGTTCAGTGTAACACTTACAGTAAAGAGTGAATGTGTCGTTCAGTGTAACACTTACAGTAAAGAGAGTGACTGTGTCGTTCAGTGTAACACTTACAGTAAAGAGAGTGAATATGTCGTTCAGTGTAACACTTACAGTAAAGAGAGTGAATATGTTGTTCAGTGTAACACTTACAGTAAAGAGTGAATATGTTGTTCAGTGTAACACTTACAGTAAAGAGAGTGACTGTGTCGTTCAGTGTAACACTTACAGTAAAGAGAGTGAATATGTCGTTCAGTGTAACACTTACAGTAAAGAGAGTGAATATGTTGTTCAGTGTAACACTTACAGTAAAGAGTGAATGTGTCGTTCAGTGTAACACTTACAGTAAAGAGAGTGAATATGTCGTTCAGTGTAACACTTACAGTAAAGAGTGAATATGTCGTTCAGTGTAACACTTACAGTAAACAAAGTGAATATGTCGTTCAGTGTAACACTTACAGTAAAGAGTGAATATGTTGTTCAGTGTAACACTTACAGTAAAGAGAGTGAATATGTTGTTCAGTGTAACACTTACAGTAAACAGAGTGAATATGTCGTTCAGTGTAACACTTACAGTAAAGAGAGTGAATGTGTCGTTCAGTGTAACACTTACAGTAAAGAGAGTGAGTATGTCGTTCAGTGTAACACTTACAGTAAAGAGAGTGACTGTGTCGTTCAGTGTAACACTTACAGTAAAGAGAGTGAATATGTCGTTTAGTGTAACACTTACAGTAAAGAGAGTTAATATGTTGTTCAGTGTAACACTTACAGTAAAGAGTGAATGTGTCGTTCAGTGTAACACTTACAGTAAAGAGAGTGAATATGTCGTTCAGTGTAACACTTACAGTAAAGAGTGAATATGTCGTTCAGTGTAACACTTACAGTAAAGAGTGAATATGTCGTTCAGTGTAACACTTACAGTAAACAAAGTGAATATGTCGTTCAGTGTAACACTTACAATAAAGAGTGAATATGTTGTTCAGTGTAACACTTATAGTAAAGAGAGTGAATACGTTGTTCAGTGTAACACTTACAGTAAAGAGAGTGAATATGTCGTTCAGTGTAACACTTACAGTAAAGAGAGTGAATATGTCGTTCAGTGTAACACTTACAGTAAAGAGAGTTAATATGTCGTTCAGTGTAACACTTACAGTAAAGAGAGTGAATATGTCGTTCAGTGTAACACTTACAGTAAAGAGAGTGAATATGTCGTTCAGTGTAACACTTACAGTATAGAGTGAATATGTTGTTCAGTGTAACACTTACAGTAAAGAGAGTGAATATGTCGTTCAGTGTAACACTTACAGTAAACAGAGTGAATATTTCGTTCAGTGTAACACTTACAGTAAACAGAGTGAATATGTCGTTCAGTGTAACACTTACAGTAAAGAGAGTGAATATGTCGTTCAGTGTAACACTTACAGTAAAGAGAGTGAAAATGTCGTTCAGTGTAACACTTACAGTAAAGAGTGAATATGTCGTTCAGTGTAACACTTACAGTAAAGAGAGTGACTGTGTCGTTCTGTGTAACACTTACAGTAAAGAGTGAATATGTCGTTCAGTGGAACACTTACAGTAAACAGAGTGAATATGTCGTTCAGTGTAACACTTACAGTAAAGAGAGTGAATATGTCGTTCAGTGTAACACTTACAGTAAAGAGAGTGAATGTGTCATTCAGTGTAACACTTAAAGTAAAGAGTGAATATGTCGTTCAGTGTAACACTTACAGTAAACAGAGTGAATATGTCGTTCAG
The DNA here is from genome assembly GCA_029959095.1 of Rhinichthys osculus. NCBI lineage: Eukaryota > Metazoa > Chordata > Actinopteri > Cypriniformes > Leuciscidae > Rhinichthys > Rhinichthys osculus. The sequence goes on along the minus strand of JARWKJ010000010.1, from coordinate 44,655,094 downwards.
TGTAACGCTTACAGTAAAGAGAGTGAATATGTCGTTCAGTGTAACACTTACAGTAAAGAGAGTGAATGTGTCGTTCAGTGTAACACTTACAGTAAAGAGAGTGAATATGTCGTTCAGTGTAACACTTACAGTAAAGAGAGTGAATGTGTCGTTCAGTGTAACACTTACAGTAAAGAGAGTGAATGTGTCGTTCAGTGTAACACTTACAGTAAAGAGAGTGAATGTGTCGTTCAGTGTAACACTTACAGTAAAGAGAGTGAATGTGTCGTTCAGTGCAGTAAAGAGAGTGAATATGTCGTTCAGTGTAACACTTACAGTAAAGAGAGTGAATGTGTCGTTCAGTGCAGTAAAGAGAGTGAATATGTCGTTCAGTGTAACACTTACAGTAAAGAGAGTGAATGTGTCGTTCAGTGTAACACTTACAGTAAAGAGTGAATATGTCGTTCAGTGTAACACTTACAGTAAAGAGAGTGAATATGTCGTTCAGTGTAACACTTACAGTAAACAGAGTGAATATGTCGTTCAGTGTAACACTTACAGTAAAGAGAGTGAATATGTCGTTCAGTGTAACACTTACAGTAAACAGAGTGAATATGTCGTTCAGTGTAACACTTACAGTAAAGAGAGTGAATATGTCGTTCAGTGTAACACTTACAGTAAAGAGAGTGAATATGTTGTTCAGTGTAACACTTACAGTAAAGAGAGTGAATATGTCGTTCAGTGTAACACTTACAGTAAAGAGAGTGAATATGTCGTTCAGTGTAACACTTACAGTAAAGAGAGTGAATGTGTCGTTCAGTGTAACAATTACAGTAAAGAGAGTGAATGTGTCGTTCAGTGTAACACTTACAGTAAAGAGAGTGAATGTGTCGTTCAGTGTAACACTTACAGTAAAGAGAGTGAATGTGTCGTTCAGTGCAGTAAAGAGAGTGAATGTGTCGTTCAGTGTAACACTTACAGTAAAGAGAGTGAATGTGTCGTTCAGTGTAACACTTACAGTAAAGAGAGTGAATGTGTCGTTCAGTGTAACACTTACAGTAAAGAGAGTGAATGTGTCATTCAGTGTAACACTTAGAGTAAACAGAGTGAATATGTCGTTCAGTGTAACACTTACAGTAAAGAGTGAATATGTCGTTCAGTGTAACACTTACAGTAAAGAGAGTGAATGTGTCGTTCAGTGTAACACTTACAGTAAAGAGAGTGAATATGTCGTTCAGTGTAACACTTACAGTAAAGAGAGTGAATATGTCGTTCAGTGTAACACTTACAGTAAAGAGAGTGAATGTGTCGTTCAGTGCAGTAAAGAGAGTGAATATGTCGTTCAGTGTAACACTTACAGTAAAGAGAGTGAATATGTTGCTCAGTGTAACACTTACAGTAAAGAGAGTGAATGTGTCGTTCAGTGTAACACTTACAGTAAAGAGAGTGAATGTGTCGTTCAGTGTAACACTTACAGTAAAGAGAGTAAATGTGTCGTTCAGTGTAACACTTACAGTAAAGAGAGTGAATGTGTCGTTCAGTGTAACACTTACAGTAAAGAGAGTGAATGTGTCGTTCAGTGTAACACTTACAGTAAAGAGAGTGAATGTGTCGTTCAGTGTAACACTTACAGTAAAAAGAGTGAATATGTTGTTCAGTGTAACACTTACAGTAAAGAGAGTGAATATGTTGTTCAGTGTAACACTTACAGTAAAGAGTGAATGTGTCGTTCAGTGTAACACTTACAGTAAAGAGAGTGAATGTGTCGTTCAGTGTAACACTTACAGTAAAGAGAGTGAATGTGTCGTTCAGTGTAACACTTACAGTAAAGAGAGTGAATGTGTCGTTCAGTGCAGTAAAGAGAGTGAATGTGTCGTTCAGTGTAACACTTACAGTAAAGAGAGTGAATGTGTCGTTCAGTGTAACACTTACAGTAAAGAGAGTGAATGTGTCGTTCAGTGTAACACAGTAAAGAGAGTGAATGTGTCGTTCAGTGTAACACTTACAGTAAAGAGAGTGAATGTGTCGTTCAGTGTAACACTTACAGTAAATAGTGAATATGTCGTTCAGTGTAACACTTACAGTAAAGAGAGTGAATATGTTGTTCAGTGTAACACTTACAGTAAAGAGTGAATATGTCGTTCAGTGTAACACTTACAGTAAAGAGAGTGAATGTGTCGTTCAGTGTAACACTTACAGTAAAGAGTGAATATGTCGTTCAGTGTAACACTTACAGTAAAGAGAGTGAATGTGTCGTTCAGTGTAACACTTACAGTAAAGAGAGTGAATGTGTCGTTCAGTGTAACACTTACAGTAAAGAGAGTGAATGTGTCGTTCAGTGTAACACTTACAGTAAAGAGAGTGAATATGTCATTCAGTGTAACACTTACAGTAAAGAGAGTGAATGTGTCGTTCAGTGCAGTAAAGAGAGTGAATATGTTGTTCAGTGTAATACTTACAGTAAAGAGAGTGAATGTGTCGTTCAGTGTAACACTTACAGTAAAGAGAGTGAATGTGTCGTTCAGTGTAACACTTACAGTAAAGAGAGTGAATGTGTCGTTCAGTGTAACACTTACAGTAAAGAGAGTGAATGTGTCGTTCAGTGTAACACTTACAGTAAAGAGAGTGAATATGTCGTTCAGTGTATCACTTACAGTAAAGAGAGTGAATGTGTCGTTCAGTGTAACACTTACAGTAAAGAGAGTGAATGTGTCGTTCTGTGTAACACTTACAATAAAGAGAGTGAATATGTCGTTCAGTGTAACACTTACAGTAAAGAGAGTGAATATGTCGTTCAGTGTAACACAGAGTATGAGCCTTACCTGTGCGTGTCCAGCGCTGGTGATGGTCTCGATCTGGAACAGCTGACCGGTGTAATACTGGATTCCGCTGAGCATCACCAGAGCGATGGACTCGCCCTCCGACTCGATGAGCGACACGATGTCCTCCGTCCTGATGGTGTCCTCACCCTGAAACAGCCAATCACAGCCAATCAAAGCTAGTCACAGCCCGTCACAGCCAGTCACAGCCAGTCACAGCCAATCATAGCCAGTCACAGCCCGTCACAGCCAGTCACAGCCAGTCACAGCCAATCATAGCCAATCACAGCTAGTCACAGCCAGTCACAGCCAATCACAGCCAGTCACAGCCAGTCACAGCCCGTCACAGCCAATCACAGCCAATCACAGCTAGTCACAGACAGTCACAGCCAATTACAGCTAGTCACAGCCAGTCACAGCCAATCACAGCCAGTCACAGACCGTCACAGCCAATCACAGCCAGTCACAGCCCGTCACAGCCAATCAACATGTCACAGATCCCCGTGAGGTCACTATATCCAGGCCTTAAAAGATGCAAGAAATAAAAAAGATTTTTTTTATCCTTTTATTTTTGGAATTTCTTTTTTATTCTTTTATCGGTTTCCTTCTATGCTATTATGAATGTAATAGATAATAGTTGAATACATTGCGAAAAAAATTTAAATCTGTAAATGGAGAAAAAGAAAAAAACAAACCTGTCTGGGTTTGATGAACAGCATGCTGTCCGCCACATTCATTCCTCTCAGCTGGATCTGCGACTCGATGGCGTACTGCAAGATTCACACACACACACACACACACACACGGTGCTGTTATAAAGTTATTGATGCCTTTTCACACTTGATGCTTCGATCTCTTGATCTGAACGTGAGTTTGTCGTTTCTGAGGTTAAAGAAACATACATGATCCGACGGAAAGGCCTTGTCCTCCAGAAGAATTTTATGGCGTTTTGGAGTCGGTTTGTAGAAGGAAAGCTGAGAGAATCATAAAAAAGAGGAGAATACTGTTAAAAAAATCAACACAGAGACAAAAATATTAGCAAATGTTGTTGTTTTTCTACCATGAGAAGATGCAGATTGACTGTCAGTCCGTTCATCAGAGCCACTTCCTCAGGTTTAGCACCTGTTTAAAGATAGTTTCACTAAATCAGAAGCTCCAGTGATGTAATGAGGTGGTAAAGTGCACTTTTTACCCTGTTTACCTTGACAGAACTTCCCACATTATATCTGGAGACAGACTTATGGCATTTGAATCAGAAACCTGGATATGAAAATCAAAAATAACAAACTGAAGTAACTGAGAAACTCTTCTATTACCCACAATCTTGGCCATCGAACCCTCGAGGGTCTCTTCGGCCCAGGCCCAAGGTCGCGACCCCTGCGTGTGGCCATGGACGCCTCTGGAAACAACATGCGTTTAGGATTTATGGGATTTCCTTCAAACCGTGGAAGAACATTTCTGTGATTTGTTTGAATTAATTTTCTACAGTTTTACTGCAATAGCGATATCTGTTACTGTGAGAAAAAAGATCAATGGAAAAAGAAAACTTCTTTAAGAACCTGTAACCTGTTACCTGTATGTGAAACATATTATTTTTGAAAAATAAATGGCCTTATAACCCATTTTGGAAATGGTTAATAAAACAATGGATATGCTTTTCTGGTAAAAAATAAAAATAAAAATAATTATAATAAATATAAAATAAAATAAAATAAAAATCGAAATAATTCAATTATATTAATAAAAATAAAATAAGTAAATAATGAATAATAAAAATGTAAATAACAATATTTAAATAATAATACATATCTAAATAATATTTTTTAATATTTAAATTAAATATTATATTAAATGTTGAAATTACCATATTATTTATTGTAAAAATGAATAATAAGACAATAAATATAGAAATTATGCCTTTAAAAATAGTCACAGAAATGGCATTCTAAAGCCTGAAACATTTTCACTGTGTATTATTATCAGATAAATCATAAATCGACTCACATTTTGGCCCATTTCTCCAGCTCCTCATCAATATATTTTTTGGTGTTTTTCGGCTGTAGACCAAGTGAATTCCCAGCTAAATAAACACAATCCTCAGAACCGTCCACAAGCGACAGATCGGCTGAAACCAGACGAGAAATCAGGTGATATATGAATCTGAGCAAATACTTAAAAAAAAAAAAATGTTTTATTGAGAAATAGACAAATTTACACACAAAATCGGCATTGTACAAACAAAATTAACAGTTTACAATTCTCAAAAAGGCAGACGTAGTTGCAAATTACAATAAGTAACAGCAATGAAGTCTCAAATCAAATACACAATCATGAAGGTAAGGAAGAGAAAATGAATTATAAATAAATTATATATATCAAGTATGTTATTGCAAGGGGTAGCAAGAGCTCTGCATGGCTACTGTAGTAGCTTTTTCATTTGAAAGGGCACAAAGAGAATAGCAAAAGCTTTGAGTTCATTAATAAAATGAGGAGAGGATGGAGGGGTTTTCAAAAATCTGCATTTATGAATGAATGAAGTATTTAGCAAGTTCAAAAAGGTTATTGACCAAGTAGTGTTGTGAACAATCTTTCTTCAGTACACCAAACTTAATTTGTTTGCATTCTGTGAATCTGAGCTAATCCTCCGTCATGTAAATCTGCGCGTCATATCTCATGTGACTGCTCATAAACCAGTGGTGTAGTCTATGTGATACGCAAGTATACGCCGTATACCCACTAGAAAATGTCAAGGATTTCCGTATACCCACTTAAAAAAGCGCGAGTATTCGTAACAACATCGTTTTGTGACAGAACTTTCATTCATAAATTCACCCCGCCGTGTGTGTTTGCGCAGCGGATCGAATCGCGGAATCCAGTCACAAATGTAACTTAGCCTACTGTAAAGCGGACCGTCACGCAATTTGGCCATTTTTGAAAGAATAAATCAAAAGTAGGGATGTACAACGAATCAAATCTCGATATGTACTAGTGTGTAAACTAGTGTACTAGTGTGTAAAGCTCAAAAAGACTGCTATTGAAATAAACTCTGCATGTTCTGCGTGTTTCTGTGAATGAGCGCTACACACTGAAGCGCGCGTGACACTCATGGTGTTTTCAGCATCTATGAGGAGGACATGCACACATTTGAACTTCATCGCAGACCTTTTATGAGAGTAACTTCACAAGAATTTTACCATTTCATTTGAAAAACTATCGTCATTCATTCGTATCATATACACTCACAAACTTTAAAGTCTTCATGACAACCTGTCAAAATAGAAGTTTTGAATAACGAAGAAAATATAACAGAAATATATTACTATTGCACAGTAGAGTATACTTCATGTAGGCCTAATAATAATAATAATAATAGTTTATTAAAACACACAGAAGCTCAAATGTCTTTAATTTACAACCCACCATAATAAAAGTTTGTAGAGAGAAAGAAAGTAACTCGAAGGAATAATTAAAGAAATTGCATAGTAAGATATAGCCTAAATTTTAAAATAATAATAATAATCAAATCTATTAAAACATAATTTTAAAGGAATATCACACAAGTTTTCACACATTGGGGGGGGGGGGGGGGGGTAATATCACAGTATACTCACTACAAAAAACTAGACTACACCACTGTCATAAACCCATGAGAAGTGTGAAGTGTTTGACTCACCGTTGGGCAGGTCTGATGTCCTGGGCATGAGGAACTCGAGCCTCAGGTGTCGCAGCGGGTCGAGCCGGTCCAGGTGTTCTGCCAGCCGGCGGGAGGTGGGTCTACAGCTCAGCTCCTGAGAGAGCCTGAGGATCGTGTGCTTCGGGCTCTCCATGATCACATCAGTCGGATCCACCGCAGATCTCCTCACACACTCTTATACACGACCAGCCAAGCTGCACAGACGCAGAGACTTTGACCCGTGAGGACACACATCAGGCCTGAGCTAATCATTTATAGAGGTCACATCCATAGGCGTCATTAGGGGGGGTTCCACTTTTGAAACATCTCGCGGTACGGATGTACCAATACAAGTAAAACATCTCCAGTAGCAGAGCATTCATTTCGTTCGTTTGTTAAATAAGAGGCGATCTAGCGCTAACGTGTGTTGTTTTTTTAATCAAGTGATCATGTGCTCGTTGCAGATGATAGACAGTAAAAGAAATGGACACAGCGACCCCATTGATTTCAACGGAGAAAATTGAAGCCCGTTAAAAGCTGATCGCCAGGCGTACTATGCAAGCTCGAACTAAGCCGGTCACGTGAGCAACCCGTGCCGAGTGAAATCTGAATAATTCCCTTCCGAATCTCACAGAGACGGAGAGAGTGAGTATTAGCTGTCCATGAGCAGCAGCAGGATCAACTTTATGACTCTCTATGAGCTTCTCCCTCGACATTATCGTGCGAGTGCTATTCGAGTGTGGATTAGAACCCAGCACCTTCCACACGCTTGGCAAAAATTCAGCCTCTGGACTATTACAGTACATATGTACATTAGGCTGATCTATGTGTTTATTCACATGAAAATTCATGACACTAACAACATATCAGATCTCATTGTACGACCAATTAAACCCAAAGTAGCCTACTATTTAACCCCCCACCCACCCATCACATTTTTGGTCGGACATCATCACATCTTTGTATACATTTGTATTTATTTACATCAGTAGGCCTAAGCTAAGGACATCGTCTTTCAAAACATGACCTGCGCGAAAGAGAAAAAAAATGAATGTGTCATTGTACCCAGCACTTTTGAAAATGCACATCCGAAGGCGTCTCTGTCCCCAGCACATTTCAAACCAAACTGGTCACATCATGTCCCGCGCTCGTCTTGATGGCTCTCATTACACACACACACACACACACACACACACACACACACACTTCCTGACACTTTAGTTCATGGTTCTTCCTCTGCACATGGAGCCACTTCTGCTTTCAGAGAACACAGAGCTGAAGACACACCCTCACTGAACCTCACACTGCCTTCTGTTTCTGTCTGATTACAAACACTACAATCTCCATAGTTCATAGTTAGCTTTAAGGTTCCCCTAAAGGCGACATATTATGCCCTTTTTCACATATAAATCTATGGAAGAATGTGTGTGTGAAATTTCAGCTCAAAATACCAGATCATTTATTATAGCTTGTTAAATTTGCCCCTTTTTGGGCATGAACAGAAACGCGCTGTTTTTGTGTGTCCCTTTAAATGCAAATGAGTTTTAGCTCCGCCTCCGTTCAGAAGAGGGCGGAGCTTCCGAGACTCCGGCAATAACAACACAGGCCGATCTCACTGATCCAGAGTCAGGAGTAACAGCAGCGAGTGCAGCCTTACGGAGAGACTCAGGGAGAGCTTCACTTTTACACGTTTCTGAATGTTAGCGGAGACATTTCTGTAGTTGTTGTGGAGTTACACTGATCATCTCCTCATCATGTTGAACTCTTCCACAAGTGTCCACAGTTCCTGAGGTGTTTATAAGACAGCGCTGACATGTTCTGGTCAATAGTGTTCAGTGTCGTCTGTGCTCGACCACAGAACAGTTTCAGGCTTTGCTGGATCTTCTCCAGTGCGTTAGAACTGGTCTCTGTTGGCGCTCGCCGAACCCAATGTCGCTGGTGTGTGTGAACGTGCAGATTAAGGGCCGGGAATATTATAAACGTGCAGATTATTTTATAACATGCTCTCAGAGAAAGACTTACCAAAACAAAGTTACTGGGATTTAACTTTTCATGTTTTCTGGGTTGGTAGAAGCACCGAGGACCCGATTATAGCACTTACACACGGGAAAAGTCCGATTTCCATAATATGTCCCCTTTAAAACTCATCTTTGATCACCAAAAGGACTTATTTAAATGTTTTTTTTTTCCTGTCATATTTAAATATTCTTCATGTCTTAAAATATCTTGAATGTAACTCGACACCCTCGCCTCATTTGGTATTCACGGTTCTATGAATATGCAAATGAGCCCCGCCTCCACTCACTCCCTCAGCTCAGAGATCCACTGGTTGATGATCACACATTGATCTGATTGGTTACAAGGTCGTTTGTGACGTCAGAAACACCAGCGATTTCAAACCGTGTTTTTGAGACTGTCTTTGGTTCACTGCAGTTTTAAGGAGGAAATATTCAGCAATGCTGTCGACTTATGAACTTACACATGATTTAAGTGTATTAAACACCACATAGACACATAAACAACATTAAAAGCTGGATTTTCACCACAGGGGGACTTTATTTCTGAACGTTCAAAATATCCATTTTGGGAATGAATGGGTTAAAGTGCATTAGCTGTTGTAAAGTGTGTGATGGCAGCATTATTCATCCTCACACCGCTGAGCGGTGGGCGGTTTATTGCATATATAGTTAAAGGGTAACTCTTTGACTCAGTGTGTCATGAGTTTCTGTAATCTGTTAACGGACTAAATCCAAAAATGAAAATGAAAGTGTAATACAATACTTAAATCTCTTAAATAATGTCTCATAACTTTCATATTAACAACTATCCAAACTGTTTACTTTAGACCTAAAAGAGTTTTTATAAGCCTATATATGTCACCCTTAACTGTCAGAGAAAAGAATAGAATCAGAAATTATTTTTTTATATAAAATTGTACATTGCATATTACAGTATACTGTAAAAACACATAATTATAGTTGATTTTATAGTGCATCATCATAACTAGAGATGAAATGGCATGAAAATATCATTTCACGATTATAGTGACCAAAATGATCACGGTTAACAGAGTCCTGTTCAAAAAGTACTAATTCTACAATTAAATCAATTCACCAAGTTTTATGTCGAAAACCAGCAAATAACAAATGAAATTTGCATCAACATGCACTTTTTGTTTACATAAACATTAAAATAATAACATTAAAAATGATGGCCAGATTTTAAAGGAGTGTCTTGCAACATGGTATCTACTATTATACAAGTTGAAATAACGTTTTTACAAAAAAGGTTTTATAAAAAGATAAACCTCACATATTTCAGCCTTTAAATAATTTTTATAAAAAGAGTCAAAAAAGATAAATTACTGACATTTACAATGCACATTAGATTATCTTTTATTATTAAAGGAAAACTCTTTTTTTTTCTGTGCTGTCAGTAGAGAACAACGACAAAGATCTGTGTTTCCTACACCGTGTTATCCTCCCGTATTTGCACCCTGTTGACTTAAACGGGAAAAGTTTTAAACCTGCTTTTAGCCTCTTAACATCCTTGATGTGTCATTACAAGTGCACAGCGTGAGTGATTTTATTCAGAGTGAACACGGTGAATCTGACTGCAGTAAATGTGAAAGATATTAATAAAAAGGATGTTTTTTTTTTTTTGCATTTCTTAAAACATACAAAATCAATGCCAAGGGGTAAATATAATTGAGAGTACAATTACATGTTATAAATTCAGAAGAGTATCATGCAAGTGACACAGTGAGATGGTTTTAAGAGCTTTGGAGTTGCTGGATGTACTGAGAGTGTCCAGGTAGGATTTAAGTTCCTTACAAAAAATAAAAAAAAGTAGGGCTTGGCACCCTGAAATTTACATTTGTGTAAAAAAAAATTCGCAAGAAAAATAAATAGGTTTATCAGAAAATATTGGTCCTTTACATCTTTTTTAAAGTTGTGCTGACCAAATAGAACATCTTTGTATGACAAAGAAAAACTCTGTAATGAAAAAGTGCGAACAAAGATACAGAAATCCTTCCAGAACAGACTTGTATATGTGCATTCCCAGAAGAGATGGGAAATAGATTCTTGTTCAGTATCACAAAAAGAACATAAAGTGTCAATATCAGGAAACATCTTTTTCAAGTACCTGCTTCCTGTTGGCGGAGCGCGAGCGGCGTCGAAAATCCGTTTCTGGTTTGGGCTGAGAGACGGGGGGCGCCGTCTTAGCTCGCTGCTGCTGAGGCGGCCGTTGGCGGCTCTGCGATGAGCTGGATCGCTTGAGCAGGAAGTGACGCATAGCCTGGGCTTCGGTGAAGCGCTCGGCGAACTCCTTCACCGCTGGTCCAAACAGGCCGCTTTGGGAGATAGGCGCGTCGAGAAATGACGCCTTATCTGCATCCTTCATCTCTGTTAGCGTCAGCCACAGATGGCGCTCAAGGACAGTCAGGTTAGCCATAGCACGGCCGATGGATTGGGCGGTGGCTTTTGTAGCTCGCAGCGCTATGTCGGTGGCGCTGCGTAGGTCCTTAAATGCCTCAGGATCGGGTCCAGACTCGTCCATACTGCGGAGAAGTTTGGCTTGAAATACCTGGAGGACAGCCATAGAGTGAAGCGCTGATGCAGCTTGGCCGGCGGCGGCGTATGCGCGACCGGCGAGAGCTGAAGTAGATCGGCAAGGCTTCGAGGGATGCGAAGCTTTAGCTTTCCATCCAGCGTTGGAGGGTGGACACAGATGATTGGCCACAGCCTCCTCAAAGGGCCGGAGTCCCCTCATAGCCTCTTTCTTTCGCGCCGTCCACAGAGGAGAGCGACAAAGAAAAAGAAGGCTTCAGGCGAGCGGAGTGCGGGGCTTTCCACGACTTCGTGAGTTCGTCAGGAACTTCCGGGAAGAAGGGGGAGGGTCTTTGTCGAGGGGCCTGTCGGCGCCCCTGCAGGAACCACTCGTCCAGTCGGCTACGGGCGGGTTCTTCCGGGGAAGACCAATCGAGCCCGAGGTCTTCCACGGCCTTAGAGAGAATGCGGACGATCTCAGAGTCCATGCTGGAGCCCGCGCTCGTGCCCGCTAATGTCGATGGCGCGGGGTCGAAGGACGAGCCCGGCCAATCGTCGAATGCAGCATCACAGGAAAAACTGTCATCCTTGTCATCGTCATCCCCTGACGCGCCAAACGAGACGAGCCCCATCGCTCCGCTGGAGGGGTGCTGGTCCGCCTGTGTGAACTGGACTGGCGGCGGGGAGTCCTCGGGTGGTGGTGAAGCACACGGGGATTGGCCCGGCGTGACATCACTGCAAACCGCGTGCTCCGGCGGCCTCTGTGAGCGGCGTTTTTTCTTTCGCGGCTCGACTAGAGGAGACGGCAGCACGGAAGAGGTGGGCTCTTTCGCGGTGAAAACGGCGAAGCGAGCGCGCAGCTCGGTGAGGCCCAGGGCGTCACACTCGGGACATCCGCCTCGAGTAAGGGCAGCCTCTGCGTGGTCCGGTCCCAAGCAGCGGGCGCAGATGATGTGACGACCCCTGTCCTGAAGAGGGCCTCGACACGAGGCGCAGGAAGGCATTTGAAACAAGGCGGCTGAAGGCGCCGGCGTCCTCAAGCAGTCCTGCTGTAGGCTTGTCGACGGCGGCGGCGAAAAAAGACTCCAACAAATCCGGAGGATCCAGCGAAGAGAAGGTTCTTTGCTGAAGGAGATTAAATCTAAAGAACTCAGACGACGGGGCGCCCAATATATAGCCCTTGGCCACGCCCATCTCGGCGGGCTCTGACGCGCGTGGGCGCGAAGCACGCTCATTGGAAGCGGGTTCAGAGTCGCCCCGTCATTGGTTCGTGCAAGTTCCCGCAGCACAGCCAATGACCGAGCTGCCTCGCTCACTGCTGTCTGCTGTGCAGCTGCAATGCGTTTTACATAAAGACTTCAATAGTTCTCGAGAAAAGGAGTTTTCCCATAGCGTAAAGCTATTACGCAATAAGAGGAACCTCTCGAAAGGGAACAAGACTATGAGTATTCCAGAAAGAATCAGGGTTTGTTAAGTACTTTTTTAACCAATTTATCTTGAAAGTATTATTTAAAGAAGTAAAATCTAGAAAGTTTAGACCACCACACTCATAATTATTAATAACCACAGACTTTTTAACGTAATGCCTCTTATGCTTCCACAGGAAATCAAATAGCATTCTATCAATATCTGCACACGCAGCTTTATTCACATATAAGGAGAGAGCTGGGTAAGTCATTCTTGAGATACCCTCAGCTTTAGCAATAAGAGTTCGTCCTCTCAGAGATAAATCTCTCTGTAAATACAAATTATGTTTATTCAGCCAGCTCACACACCTGTATTTACTTCCTGTTTTCGGTCGAAGTCCACAGTTGATTGTCGAGTTCGAGCGCGGAAACACGTGTCTCCACTGTTGCTTAGTTACCAATGATCGCGCGCGCGAACTTGAGAGTGCAAAAGACGTGATGGTAAAATGCTAAATGCTAAATGGACTGCATTTCTATAGCGACGTGATGTGTGATGGCATGAAATAAAAATTCACCAATTTTCTAAATGCATGCTATTGTGAACAATTCACGTTCGAAGCGCTTGACCAATCACAACACACTGCTCCACCCGACCAATCAGAGCACAGTGTGCTTTCAGAAGGGGAGGGGCTTCATAGAGACAGGAAGTAAACAGAGCGTTACTGACAGACTGGGAAGAGAGGAGCCGCAACAATGGAGAATATGAGGAGAATAATCAACATTCAAGCAGGAAAACCTGTTGTAGTAGACCTGGAAACAAGACTTTGAGAAGAGGCACAATATGGCCTAATTAACAAGCTTCCATAAACACACAAATCGAGTATTCATGTCTTAAAGACACAGTACATATAAATGATGAATGTGAGTATGATTCTCCTCACACATACCGCCTGTGGACATTCAGATGAACACATAGTCTGCAGATGAAGTCCTTATGATTCTTCACACTGAGATGTTCCTGATCACAGATGAGATTCGTATCCAGACATCAGGCGTGTTCAATGTGTCGATCAGAGGGTGAAAGATTTGATTACGTCCGGCTGAATGACCAGGACTGACCGTGAGAAACACACTCATGTAGAAACATGGACTGAACATCCTCGACGGGACAAGACCAGCTCACATCAATCACAGCTGAGGAGAAAATCTCCATTAACTATCAGGAAAACACACTTATTTGGGCATTGCACTCATTCTGTGTGTTATATTGGGGTTTAAGGACAGAAATGTATCACACTTTTATGGCTAAATGCACTTTTTGGCTTCACTGATTGTTCTGAAAATGATGACAAATGTTTTTATTCATTTGCTTATATGTTTGATCAAAGTATAATAACACATTGTTTTTTTGTTTGTTTTGTTTTTCAATTGAACAAATGTATAATGATAATGTTCCTTGAATAACAAAGCTCAGTAATAATTAGAGCTGGAGTTTATCATGTAAACTACTCCACAAAAGCATTCCTAACATATTATTAGAGATATGTGGACTGTAATATGTGATGTTATCATGAAGCTCTGAATCAAGAGTCTATTCATGAGGGAATCTCAAAGATGAGCCATATTGATTGAATCAGTTGAGTGTGATTGGATCAGTCGCACCGCTCTGCTCTCTTCCTATTGGACAGGGTTTTTGAGCTCCGCCTCCTGGGTTTATAATGAGGTCGCTGACAGGTGAACGAGACACTCAGCAGCTCATCCACTAAACAACAAGATGGTAAGTGACATTTATATTATTATATTATATTATATTATATTATATTATATTATATTAGAGTCTCATAAGCCATTTCCTCTAGTGAAATCTCACTGTAAACTCCTGCTGCAACACTGTGATTGCAAAGTGAAACGAAGTGAATTCATTCAGAAATTAACATGAAATAATCCAGAATTTGGCAAGATTTAATATGTCATGCTAATAATTACTAATTAACCTAAAAATAGGCAAGCAAACATAAATGGCTGCAAAATACTTTAATATAAATACATTAAACTCTACAGCTGAATCTGCCTCTGAGTTCCTTTAAACATGACTAGCTATATGAAGTTTTGCGTGATCAAAGAGTGTGTGAATGTCAGATACACTGAGTGACCTGCTGTTATGTGGATTTTATGTTTACACGACAGCGATATGCTTAAAGCGGAGATGTTTATCCTTTGAGTTTTCTGCGTACAGACGACACCATTGTCAAAGCGATCCCCATTCACACGGATCCGGGGAAACGACTAAAAGCGCTGTATTCTGCTGCCAGGCCACTAGATGGCGATGAAACACTATAGACCGAACACGTGATACGCATGTGCATGACGTCAGCTTTTCACAGATTCGCGTTTTTGTTGTTTATACAGAGATTTTTAAAAACTTGCTCTTTGAAAACCGTTTTCAAAAGTTAGCGTTTTCAGGCGCCCAAAACACCGCTGTCGTGTAAATTAACGGACGAAACGCATACATTTGACGGGTTTTTTTTGTTGAAAACTGTGTTGTTTAAACGGCCCCACGGTGGGTTTCAAGGGGAGGAATTTCCTAAGTTTCTGTAGCATTCAAACTTCACGATCATAGAGAAACGTTACACAGATTATGAGAGTAACACACACACTCATTCTGCAATATAACATTTATCAGAAAGCCATCAATATACACTTGCAGGGTTGGTTTAACCCAAATTTGGGTCAAATATGGACGAACCCAACCGTTGGGTTAAATATTCATTTTAAAAAAATGTAACCCAATGGTTGGGTTTGTCCATATTTGACCCAACCTTGGGTTGAAATAACCCAGCATTTTTTAGAGTGTAATATAGGGACCAAAATGTGGTGCAAAGCTATTTGATGCTTGAGTTTCTTTCTCGTTTGCCTTGATTATCAGTCAGTGTGAATAGTCATTCTGGGTCTGTATGTCGTGTGTTAGATCAAATGTTTGCTCAGTATCTTCCTGTTTGTGTCTTTATGACTTTATTATCCGAGGTTTATCATTAACGTTGGGTTTGGTCGCCCAGATAACAGTCAAACAACCGTTCCTCTTATCGACAGCATCAGGAATCGCAGGTTAAACAGTAATTTAACAGATCCATCTGAAGAATTCATGAACTGTGGGATCCTCTCACAACTGTGTCACGATACATCAGTGTCACGATCGGTAGTTGATCACACATGATGAAGATTATATGTTTCAAAAAGTCTTTAATGAATAATCACAGCATGAAACTCAGTAGAATCCAGGCAAGGTAACCGAGACCGTGAGACACTGACGAGACCGGACAACACTCAAATAAAACACGAGGACTTCAATACAAGAAACAAACACTAGGACACAGATGAACAGAATGATAAATCAAATCAGTAACCAAGGCAACTAATGATGAAACAGACAGCAGGGAGAAAAACAAACTCAAACTGAACATAACTGTGACAATCAGTAAAATGCAAACCCACCTGAGACTAACGACTCATGTTTTCCTGCGCATCTGACAGGTGTTCACCATAAATGACATGAGCTTTAAGGCCGGGATGGAGATGAAGATCGCTGGGAAGATCAAACCGGGATGTGAAAAGTACGTACCATAACCGGGACCGTTAATAAAACACTCACTCAAGGTTGTCTGCTCTTTAATAAGGGTCTCAAAACATTATTAATACATCATTCATGGAATTTAAGTTGGATGTTCATGTAACGTATTTTTAAATGTTACTAATTGTTTCAGAACGTTCAGAGAACATTCACAAGTAACGTTCCCGTAATGTTTGAAGAATGATACGATGGAATGTTCCCTAAACACTGATATATAAAAAAGAAACAACGACGTTTTCAGAGAACAAACATTCAGAAATAACTTGATAGGAACGTCAGCAGAATGTTTTTAGACCTTATTTGTGTAAGCTGTGCATATAGACCAAGCGGCAACCTTCCGGTCTCACTCTTGAATCAACACTGAGTGAGTTAACCTGCAGTTCCTCCACTGGCCACTAGAGGCCGGCTGCAGGAGAGACTCAGTCCCATAGACCCGCATGTTAAAGTGCCCAACTTTACAGCAGAATAAAACATGTTTACAGTCTGGTGCTAAAAGTGGTTTTGGTCTATATCGCTAATGTTGCCCTTCATGACGACTGTGAGGGGGGGAATATTTTAATAACTCATCCGTTTAAATCATATTAAGCCTTAAAGTTCTGCATAATTAAGGGCGTGGCCACTTGAGTGACAGGTGGATAGCCGCTGATGTCACTACTAGCCGTTTGTCTGCTAGCGTTAGCGTCACGTCACCTCAGCTAATCCGCCTCGCTGCACATTTACCTTTATCCGGGAGTGACGCGCTTCCAAGATGGCGACGGCCGGCTCCGCCCACTTAGGGCTTCAGAAATGCTCTTCAGAAACACTACGGGTGACGTCACACACACTACACCCATATGTTTTGTACAGTCTATGATCTAGACAGAAGACGGCAGGTTTTGTAAAAGAGTGTCCTCAAACGCGTCTCTGTGTCCTCAGGTTCTCGATCAACATCGGTCACAACGAAGAAGCAATCGCCCTTCACTTTAACCCTCGTTTCCATGCCCGGGGCGACATCAACACCATCGTGTGCAACTCCAGACAGGGCGAATGGGGATCCGAGCAACGCGAGCCGTGCTTCCCCTTTCAGCAGGGCGAAGCGTTCAAGGTGAGCGACCTCTGACCTCTGACACCTCTCTAACCACTCATGACAAAAGTTTTCCCAGTACTTTGACTCATCAAAATAATTTAATCAGGTTTTAAAGGTATACAAGATTCAACTAGGCAAGATTTTAGAGCCAGTTTGATTACACTTAATTTAAGGCGGTATGTTTTTAAGTTGAATTAGATGGACATATTTTACAGCGATGAGACCAGAATAATAGTGATGCTGTCCTGAGAAAATCAAAAGCATTTAACAATCACAGTGTTCTCTGGCCTTTTTTGACATTTTACTTTAATCGTTCTGTCATTTAGTCCCCCTGTAGTCAAACATTTTATCCCTTAAAACTTGAAAAAAATGTGATCAACAAAAGGACATATTTAAGTTTTTTTCCCTTGAAAAAAATGTCATGTCTTAAAATATCTTGAATGTAACTCGACACCCTTGCCTCATTTAGTATGCGCGGTTCTATGAATATGCAAATGAGCCCCGCCTCCACTCACTCAGCTCAGAGATCCACTGGTTGACGATCACACGTTGATCTGATTGGTTACAAGGTCATTTGTGACGTCAGAAACACCAGCGATTTCAAACCGTGTTTTTGAGACTGTCTTTGGTTCACTGCAGTTTTAAGCAGAAAATATTCAGCAATGCTGTCGACTTATGAACTTACACATGGTTTGTGTTAAAGCAGATTAAACACACCACATAGACACATAAACAACATTAAAAGCTGGATTTTCACCACAGGGAGACTTTAAAAAGTCTGTTGGTCTACAAATTTCACGTTGGCGATGTTCAACACTCCAGTGTAAATACACCAATACCGGCTAAGATGAAGCTTTGTTCAGTGTAAAGATGGTCTAAATAGATGTAGATCAAACCTGAACCTTTATCTGTGTGTTCTTTGACCAGTTCTGCAGTGTTTCCAGTATCTACGTGCCTGGATTTAGTCCGCTCACAGATTACAGAAACTCATGACACAATGAGTCATAAAGAGTTACCCTTTAACTATATATGCAATAAGACCCTTTAGCTATATATGCAATAAACCGCCCACCGCTCAGCGGTGTGAGGATGAATAATGCTGCCATCACACGCTTTACAACAGCTTATGCATTTTAACCCATTCATTCCCAAAGTTGACATTTTGAACGTTTAGAAAAAGTCCCCCTGTGGTGAAAATCCAGTGTTTAATGTTGTTTATGTGTCTATGTGGTGTGTTTAATACACTTAAACCATGTGTAAGTTCATAAGTCGACAGCATTGCTGAGTATTTCCTCCTTAAAACTGCAGTGAACCAAAGACAGTCTCAAAAACACGGTTTGAAATCGCTGGTGTTTCTGACGTCACAAACGACCTTGTAACCAATCAGATCAACGTGTGATCGTCAACCAGTGGATCTCTGAGCTGAGGGAGTGAGTGGAGGCGGGGCTCATCTGCATATTCATAAAACCGCGAATACTAAATGAGGCAAGGGTGTCGAGTTACATTCAAGCTGTTTTGAGACATTTCAAGTTTTAGCCCTTAAAAAAAAATCTTCATATGTAATTTTTGGTGATCAAAGATGAGTTTTAAGGGATATAATTATTGACTACAGGGGGACTTTAATATGATGGTGACGTTCAAACGCGTTTTTAATCTCCTCCAACAGCTGACCATCACCTTCAACAACGACTCCTTCTACATTAAACTCCCAGAAGGCACCATGATGAGCTTCCCAAACCGCTTCGGCGACGACCTCTTCAAACACGTGCACGTGAACGGAGACGTCAAGGTCACCAGCATTGGGGTCAAATGAGCAGGACTCGCTCCGGTCTTCAGTGTGTCAGACCTCGTGTTCTTGAATGTTCAGTGAATGTACCAAAGAAAGTGTCAAATAAATCCACTGAATGTGAAAGGACTCGCTGTTTCTCTGAGTGTTCTTTGGGTTTGAGCAGTGTGATATGGTGATTAAACTATGTAAAAAAGTGTACTTTATTGTATTTGAAATATATTCCCTTTTTCAATAGTAAATTGTACTGTCTTTAAATATATTAATTATATTAGCATCATGCTTTTACCTATTTTCACAATACAACTTTTAACACACTTTAAAATAATTATACTTTAGCATATTTTCTAAAAATATATTTTAGAATAATATACTTGAAGTGAAAGTTGTTTATTTTCTAAAAGTGTATTTATTTGCACGTAAATATATTTTTAACTGTGTGCTGAAAATGACCATTGTAACAATGCATTGAAAGTACTTTCAAAATGCATTATAGTATATTGTACGAAGGACAAAGTATAGCTTAGTAATATTTGTTTATTAATGTGCATTTGTTATTGAAGACAAAGTGTGCAATTTGTAGTTGGAATAAGCCAAAGGTATTACTGAGCATATACTTTTTTTACTCCAATATAATACACTTGTTTCGAAGACACTCCTAATGAATTTTAGTGTACTTGTTACACAAATAAAGTACACTTTAATATCAAGCATGTAATTAGTCCCTACACAGGCATATTGAAGTTGTTTCAATTTAGCTCACAAACGTACACTAAATACACTTAAAGTTATGCTTTACTACTATTAAATATACTTAGTACAAAATTAGTTGTTCCAAAATAGCATACATCAAGTTAACTAAACATTAACAGTATACTGAATTAGTCTGGCTGCAAGTATACTTAGCATTTTATTTTTTTTCACCAGGGTATATATATATATATATATATATATATATATATATATATATATAAAGAAAATAAAAACTGATTGAGTTCAGTTCAGAGCAACAGGATCCTCATGATAATTTACAGAGAGACTCGAAAAGGTCCGAAGCAAAAGCTGAGGAATGTGACGGACAGAAAACAGATTCCACACACACACACACACACACACACACACACACACACACACACACACACACACACACTCTCTCTCTCTCTCTCTTTCTCTCACACACACACACACACACACACTCTCTCTCTCTTTCTCTCACACACACACACTCTCTCTCTCTCTCTCTCTCTCTCTCTCTCTCTCTCTCTCTTCTCTCTCTCTCTCTTTCTCTCTCTCTCTCTCTCTCTCTCTCTCACACTCACACTCACACACACACACACACACCTCCATTTAAGAGTTCACTTGCCAGTTGAATGATCATGAGTGAATGAACTTTATTTAGCTTAAACATTTTACTAATTTAACTTGTGAGGAGTCAGTATTGCATTCATCATTTTAAATTAATCTTAAAAGCCCACAGGTACAAAGAAATAAAAACAAGCACCATAAAGACAGTCCATCAGTGTAATTAATATTCAAAACTTACAGCTGCAATACAGATTCAAACTATATTGAGCAGAGTTTCTCTGGTGCAAACATGGATCTCAGGTCTGATCCGACGGGTCACACACAGTTAAAAACAGCAGTTAAAAACAACGATAGATGCAAATAATAAAAATCTAACCATTAACCATATTATCATGTATAGTGAGGACAGCAAATAGGGACTTATCAGCTTATCAAAGGGAAGAGAAACACTTCCCAAATCCCATATCTTCTGCTGTTGATGTGTCCAAACGAACAAGGCAGTGCTTCCGTGCATCTGTCACTCAGTGATATGGCAAATATTAATACATGAATCTACATGCACCACTGCTACATTTTTCTAAACGTCATAATCATTTGTTAACAAACAAGTATTCATTACTTCAATGAGCTCATTGTTTCTGCCTTACATTTTTACATTGTTTAAATGAATACATTTTTAGCTAACTGTGACACATTTCTGAAATACATAACTTAGACAGTGTCCTCTGATAACAGATCCCTGTAAACTGTAATGTGGACTCAATCATTTTCTGTAAAGCTGCTTTGAAACACTGCGTATTGTGAAAAGAGCTATACAAATAAATGTGAACTGAAATTAATTGAATGAAATTCATTGAATGAATGAATATGTTTGTTTGAGCAGCCTGTCAACTCCTCACTCAACCAATCACATGATCCAAACAGTCTGGCTGACCAATGACAGGCGAAGGAAATGTTTGAGAAACCTGTTGGAAAACAATCAATATGTGTGTTCGGAGCGTCTGCTCTCTAATCGCTCTCACAGTACTTTAATATCAAACAAGGATTGGTCTGTGCAGCGCCGCTTAAAGTTGAACACAGCTATTATTTTGAGAGGCGGTTCACTGCAGAGCCAATGGCTGGAGCTTAACGTCGAGCTCCTCCTCTCTGAACGTAATGGGTGGAGCTTGACGTCAAACTCCTCCTCTCTGGATGTAATGCGTGGAGCTTAACATCAAGCCCTTCCTCTCTGGACGTAATGGGTGGAACTTGATGACAAACTCCTCATCTCTGGACGTAATGGGTGGAGCTTGACATCAAGCCCCTCCTCTCTGAATATAATGGGTGAAGTTTGTTGTCAAGCCACTCCTCTCTGGACGTAATGGGTGGAGCTTGACGTCGAGTTCCTCCTCTCTGAGTATAATGGGTGGAACTTGATGTCAAGCTCCTCCTCTCTGGATGTAATGGGGTGGAGCTTTATGTCAAGCTCCTCCTCTCTGAACATAATGGTGGAGCTTGATGTCAAACTCCTCCTCTCTGGATGTAATGGGTGGAGCTTAACATCGAGAGGGTGAGCTGGACGTCATCTGGCTCTGCAGTAAGCACCACTTGTTTAGTTTTGTAATTTTGTTGCGTGCAGAGATTACACATTTTTGCTACTTTTGAACGTTTTAGTAATCAAGGGTAAAAATAGAACAAACAAAAACAGATAATATCCGCTGATTTCTAAAGTCACGTTACACTCTCACAACAGAAGTCATCCTATCTGATCCTGGAGCGCGTTGATCCCTGCGGCCGAACCCTGGTCCCCGCGACTCGACCCCGAGGACTGACCTCTCTGGGCCAGGTAGTCACGGTAGTTGCGTGTCAGTAGCGTGTAAAGCAGCGGGTTGACGCAGCTGTTTCCGTACGTCAGGCAGGTGACGAAGAAGTTGACGTAGGTGTGAGCGGCGGGCGACAGCGAACGGAGCGACTCGGACGAAAAGAGCTTGGCCATCTGCCAGCCCCAGAACGGCAGAAAACAAGCCCAGTATGCCAAAACAATGCAGAAGATCATTCCCACCACTTTGTGTTTCAGTCTGCGCCGGCGGATGGATGTTGAGGATCCGCGGGTCAGGTTGGCTTGAGCGGCCCAGTACCGGCGGGCGAGACCTGCGTAGAGTCCGACCATCAGCAGGCCGGGCAGGAGCATGCTAGTGACGAAGAGCGCGGTAAGATACGTCTTAAACGCCTCAGGCGTCCATGTTGGGAAGCAAATGCGTTTAACAAGCCCCACTGTTGCAGGACGTCCCTCTCGGAGTCGGATCATCACCATCATCGGGAGCGTTAGCACAAACGCGGCTGCCCAGATTCCCAACGCCATTAGCCAGTGTCCTCGGGTGTTCGAGCGTCGTGCGCGGAAAGGTGTGGCGACGGCGCGGTAGCGCTCCAAACTCATCGCTACCAACACAAACACACTCGCGTGCATTGTGAGCAGATCCAGACTCAATAGCAACCGGCAGCCCATTTCCCCGAAGAACCAATCGTGGGCGAAATACGTGCAGACGACGAATGGGATGGTTCCCAGATAGAGTAGATCAGCCGCCGCTAGATTGAGGATGAAGACGTATAAGGATCCGGCGCGCCGAAGCGTAGCCGAACGCATGATGGCAAGGGTGTACAGGTTACCCGTCACGCCCAGAACACACATGGTGATCAGGGTGGCGCCCAGAAGCGGAGTAACCCAAACTACTCCCGCGCCTCCCAGCGCCACAGCACTGCTGTTACTCATTATTCGGAAGAAGGCAAAATGAGTTTGAATGTTTCCTACAAAACTGAGCTCTTGTTTGCACTTAAAAATAAAGGTTCTTCAATGGCATCTGAACCCTTTTGCATTCCATTGCACAAAAGAAACTTTAAAGTGGAAAAAAATGTTATTAAAATGATGGTTTTCTTCAGAAGTGTTTACTGAAAAGTTCCCAAAATAGTTATCCTATGGCATCGCTGGGAAAACAATCTTATGTAACATGTGTGGCAGAAAAAAGCCTCTTCGAACATCAAAGTACGACATGAACGTGGAGCGACTGACTTACAACTCCTTCGGCAAAAAGTCCTAAGCATTCCCATGATCCAACTTATCGTAGAACGAAGCGCCGTCCGTGAGATCACAAATGTGATGTTCTCCAGCTTTGGTTGTGTTGAGACTTTGGTTTCTGTTGTGTCTGCAGGATTCTCTCGTGTCCATCTCTTCTCTCTCTGTCTCTCTCTCTGTCTCTCTCTCTCTCTCTCTCTCTCAGGTAGGTGTGATCTGACGTTCAGCATTTGAGCCACTCAAAGTCTCCGAACACCCTGGTGCCGTTTCACACATCCCGATCATGAGCAGAAGTCAATAATCTTCCATTCACACCAACTTACAAACACACACAGCGCACGAATATCCTCTAGCTCATGTGAGCGATCACCTCCCAAACATATGAAGATTATTAGATAAGCACTTTTATTAAAACTGCACTAACTAATTCGCCCTCATGTTGCTCTAAATTTATTTAGTTTATATCTTCTCCTCCAAAATGCTCTTAAACCTCATTTGTGTCCATGTACATTCAAATATCTGAATGAACGGTCATGTGACACTTGAACCAATCATATTTGAGAACTGTAGCAGAGGGGAAGATTTACAGTAAATACTTTAATATCAGCCTGTTCGTTACACAATGCATCACATGACAGAAAATGTCCTGGTTGTGTAGTCGACGTCGACTGACAGGGGATCACGCTAGGGAGACAATCTTCTTCCAAGTATCATTAGAATGAGCCAATGCACATTGGCATGCGAGATCTGCATCTCACACTCCGCCCTGCGGCGCGGGTATATAAATGGTATATAAATACGGAAGTAGATGCACAGGGTCAGCGGTGGTCCAGCAATAGTGGCGTAGGGACTACGTCCTCCGTTGCCTCCTTCAGGGAACGGTGGGTTGAATACACAACCAGAACATTCCCTTTCAGTCGAGAATCTCAGACGTAGTCGACGTCGACTGAAATGGGATCCCCGATTGAAGACGCCACTAAATCTGCCACCTTCCAGTGCCTAGACAAAAGCCTCCTGATCGTCCACCTTTAGTGGAGATAGGGCTTAGGCCAGGAAGTCACTGCTGTTCCAAAAGACCCGCTCAGTTTAGACTTGGATAACACTGGGGAAACATACCTTGTTTAAGAAGGAAGGGTAGCTACGGAAGCCACTTCCTACCCGGAAGGGAGGTAATGTGGAGAATACACAAATGGGCTGGGCGAATTGACGGGCAGCACAACATATGGAATGTCACAGGGGTGGGTCCGGCATAACAGGGGGGAGACAACACCAATCAGTGATGACAGAAAGAATTCTGCCTAGGGAAAGACACGGGCTTGCCGTAGGGAGCCGTATCGTGGAAGAATACACATATGGGATCACCGTAGGGATCGCAACATATGGACCCAGGCTAACACAGGTTTCACAATGCTTACGAGAGGTAAGCCTAGCACCGGACGCTCCGCCACGTCCAATGCCGAAGGGGTCCAATGCGTGAGAAGGCGAATGACCGGGTCCTCGAACGCACCGTGCTGCCAGCTGGCGAACAAGAGGGGGCTGAGGGGTGCGAGACTGGCGGTGTGCGACCCTGTAGAACAGCCTCTTGGGACCCAGGGACGGAGGAATTTCAACAATTCGGGTGACGAGCAGGCGGAGGAACTGCCACCGGCGGCGGCGTGGAGGCAACAGCGGACCGCTGGGGCAGGATGTGTCAGGTAGCCTCCGTCTGCTCCTGAGAGGCGGAGAGCTGTTGGGTGCAGCTCTTCACCGTGTCGCCGAACAACCCAACCTGGGAAATCAGGGAATCCAGGAACCGAACCTTGACCGCATCCGCCATCTCAATCAGGCTGAGCCAATGGTGGCGCTCCTGGACCACTAAAGTGGACATCGCTAGACCTACCGCGCATGCTGCGACACTCGTGCCCCTGAGGGCGAGGTCAGTAGCAGTGCTGAGCGCACGGTCTAGACTACCCTCGTGCATGTCTTTGAGTGTCTTGGCCTGGTAGACCTGCAACAACGCCATGGCATGCAAAGAGGAGGCGACTTGCCCGCAAGCTTTGTAAGCTCTGACCGTCAAACCTGACGCGGGTATATAAATGGTATATAAATACGGAAGTAGATGCACAGGGTCAGCGGTGGTCCAGCAATAGTGGCGTAGGGACTACGTCCTCCGTTGCCTCCTTCAGGGAACGGTGGGTTGAATACACAACCAGAACATTCCCTTTCAGTCGAGAATCTCAGACGTAGTCGACGTCGACTGAAATGGGATCCCCGATTGAAGACGCCACTAAATCTGCCACCTTCCAGTGCCTAGACAAAAGCCTCCTGATCGTCCACCTTTAGTGGAGATAGGGCTTAGGCCAGGAAGTCACTGCTGTTCCAAAAGACCCGCTCAGTTTAGACTTGGATAACACTGGGGAAACATACCTTGTTTAAGAAGGAAGGGTAGCTACGGAAGCCACTTCCTACCCGGAAGGGAGGTAATGTGGAGAATACACAAATGGGCTGGGCGAATTGACGGGCAGCACAACATATGGAATGTCACAGGGGTGGGTCCGGCATAACAGGGGGGAGACAACACCAATCAGTGATGACAGAAAGAATTCTGCCTAGGGAAAGACACGGGCTTGCCGTAGGGAGCCGTATCGTGGAAGAATACACATATGGGATCACCGTAGGGATCGCAACATATGGACCCAGGCTAACACAGGTTTCACAATGCTTACGAGAGGTAAGCCTAGCACCGGACGCTCCGCCACGTCCAATGCCGAAGGGGTCCAATGCGTGAGAAGGCGAATGACCGGGTCCTCGAACGCACCGTGCTGCCAGCTGGCGAACAAGAGGGGGCTGAGGGGTGCGAGACTGGCGGTGTGCGACCCTGTAGAACAGCCTCTTGGGACCCAGGGACGGAGGAATTTCAACAATTCGGGTGACGAGCAGGCGGAGGAACTGCCACCGGCGGCGGCGTGGAGGCAACAGCGGACCGCTGGGGCAGGATGTGTCAGGTAGCCTCCGTCTGCTCCTGAGAGGCGGAGAGCTGTTGGGTGCAGCTCTTCACCGTGTCGCCGAACAACCCAACCTGGGAAATCAGGGAATCCAGGAACCGAACCTTGACCGCATCCGCCATCTCAATCAGGCTGAGCCAATGGTGGCGCTCCTGGACCACTAAAGTGGACATCGCTAGACCTACCGCGCATGCTGCGACACTCGTGCCCCTGAGGGCGAGGTCAGTAGCAGTGCTGAGCGCACGGTCTAGACTACCCTCGTGCATGTCTTTGAGTGTCTTGGCCTGGTAGACCTGCAACAACGCCATGGCATGCAAAGAGGAGGCGACTTGCCCGCAAGCTTTGTAAGCTCTGACCGTCAAACCTGACGCGAACTCACAGGCCTGCGAGGGGAGACGAGGACCCCCCGTCCAAGATGCAGCGACCTTTGGACACAGGTGTGTCTCAACAGACTGCTCCACTGGAGGGATAGCCTCATAACCCTTCACCGCTCCTCCATCAAGGGTAGCGAGGGAGGGAGAACCACTTTCAGCAGTCATTTTCCATGACCTGGTAAGCTCTCCATGCACTTCGGGAAAGAAGGGTACTGGGGTGGCGGGCTGGACACCAATCATCCAACCGAGACTGAGCAGGACACGGTGGAGGATTCCACTCGAGCCCGACAGCCTCGGTGGCCCGTTTCAGCATAGCTGACAATTCTGGATCTGGCTCGGGCAACGTTACACTCCCAGAGGGAGATAACGCAGTCGAGTCATCATCCCCAGCGGCCAGCTCACCCTCCGATGCTGCGATCGGCGTCCTGTCCTCTGGGGGAGCCCCAGATGAAACGGCTGGCCCACCCATTACAGATGGACCAGCACTCTCCACGAGGGACTACACCGGCTGTGGTGGAAGGGAGGAGTGAGGAGCCCACAGGGAATGGTTAACGTGCGAGACATCCAAAAATATCTTCCTTTCACCCATCTCACGCGGCACCCGAGGGCAGGGCGTGGTAATGGGAACTCGCGCTTCGCGAGACGAGTCTCGACCTCAACACCGTGACAGTCATATTCCCGCAATGGGAATATGAACTGTCCACAAAGGCTGCTTCAGCGTGCTGTAAGCCCAAACACGTGACGCAACAATTGTGACCGTCAGAGAGAGACAGGGAACGACCGCACCCAGAAATGCACGGGCGGAATAACATCTTGAAAAAGACAAATGCACCTGTGTTGCTCTTTCAGGAAAAAAAACTCTCACCAGTGCCGGAGCACACAGGGGAATGACCGCGGCAACACTGATACAGCCTGTCTCAGTGAAGCACTCACTTTCTCTGCCCTCAAACAGAAATTTGGGTGCTGTGAAAAAGAGCTCGGAAGCTCGCGATCACTGCTGCACTCACGCTGTAAACACCAACACCAGGAGAGACTTTTAGGTAGGGGTGGGGGGAAAAATCGATTTCTTAGATGCATCGCGATGCGGACGTGGACGATTCTGAATCGATTCACAATTGTAAAAAATCGATTTCCAGCCCCAAACCCCAATTTTTTTTTAGATATATATTTATAATAACGTAATGTTGACGGAACGCGAAAGACGGAACTCTGAAGCGCAGTGGCCGGTCCGTCTGTGGCGTGCACGTAACAGAGACGCGATGGCTGAGCGCCAAATCCAAACACCCTCCTCGTTAAAAGCTGACGTGTGGAAATATTTTGGCTTCTGAAGTTGACGGGGGAAAGGAGCTGGACAAGAGTCACACTAGTTGTAAGCTTTGTAGAATAAAACTAAAATATTTCGGAAACACGACCCATATGAGAAGCCATATGACAGCCAGAGGAGGAAAAACACTCGGCTGTACCGGTCGTTGTCATATTATTAATTTACTACAAGTATGCTGCTAGTTCAGGCACACATTTATTTTCCTGTTGGTTCTTTGCAATGTTAATAAAATATAGTGTACGTTAATTCTTTATGGGTCATTACTTTGTACTTTTAAAGCAAAGTATTTATAGTCACACACACACACACACAAAAAAGATTCAGATAATCGATTTAGCATCGAATCACAGCCCTCTGAATCGTAATCGAATCGAATCGTGAGGTGCCTAGAGATTCCCCCCCCCTACTTTTAGGAGAAGCACCGACACACTCGCTCGTTGTATAACAACACTCTTCAGAAGACCTAAACATGAAGCTCGGCTCCGAAGCGAAAGGCAACTGGTGCGTGCATCTACTTCCGTATTTATACCCGCGCCGCGGGGCGGAGTGTGAGATGCAGATCTCACACGAAGAAGATTGGCTTCTTCGTTCTTCGATACTCGAAGAAGATTGGCTCCCTAGCGTGATCCCGTATCAGTCGACGTCGACTACATCTGGCGTTCTCGACTGAAAGGGAACATGGAGTTACAGAGTGCATTGCGAAAGCATTCATACCCCTTAATTTTTTCACATTTTGTTATGCTGCAAAATTATGCTTTTTATTGTAATAAAGTTGCAAAGTTGTCACAAATTTGGATTTTCCTTAGTTATTATGGGGAATTGAGATTATTATAAAAAAAAAAATTTATATCGTAAGGCTGGCAAAATGTAAAAAAAGAAAAGGGGGGTGAACACTTTTGCAAGACCAGTTTTATGACACTTATGAGGCCTTTTGGTTGTTTTTTGAGGATTGATGTAGTGGATACAAACTGTTGAACATTCTCCTAAACATCTCTTTTATGTTTTTAGAGAAAATAAAGGCTTTGGAACGACATGGAAAAGAGAAAATTATGACAGAGCAATCATTTTTTTTCTGAACTATTCCTTTATTATGTGAAGAAAAGCATGTTCAGAACCAGATAATTGGCTTTTACATTAAAGTGAGCTGAATTCACTTCAGTAAATGTCCATGTGAAGGGTCAGATGTTGAGTTAATGACTCAATCTCACCACTAGATGGAGCTTTTGGGACCAAATTGGTGCAAAACTAAATTTCAGTTTAGATGAACATGCAAAAATAAAGTTAAAAAAGGTTTTATGATCTAATGATACAGAATCATAGTACAGTGTACAAACAACACAAACGTAAAAACAGATGTCAGAAGATCCGCTGCAGAGGTCAGAGGTCAAAGGTCAGAGGCGCCGAGCGGTCCATCAGTATTTGTGTTTGAAGTACGCCTCCACTGAAAAACACACGACACTCATGTTTGGTACTGCCACAGGTGTGTGTGTGTGTGTGTGTGTGTGTGTGCGTGTGTGTTACCTGTATACTCCTGTGGGCTCATGGGAGTGTTCAGGACCGCATTGAAACGGCTCATCCACTCCTTCTGCTCCGCATCAGACTCACAGGTGAACAAGAAGCTGCGCTCGGGCGTTTCTATGGTGACGCCGAACTGCCACGTCCCGTTACAGTGTGTTCCCGCGGGGAGTCCGATCGCGACCCGGTACCCCTGATCCCGGTGTCCCAGAAACACCTCGCCTTTAGCAAACGCGTCCTGAACACACAAGAAACTGACAGGTTTCAATCGAAAAACATTCTTCTATTTGAAAAGTATCATCATCCAGATTTAAGATATACAGTCAACAATTATTCAGACACCAGATATTGTTTCACTAGTGTGATCAGGACACTATAGTTCATTTATGTAAGTGAGGAGAGCAAAATGAAGTAAACTGGGACATATTACACCCAAATATTCTTCATACAGCGACTAATTATATATAAAACTTATAACCAATAATGATTCCTCCACTTTGAGCTGATCATGTTCTGCTGAAGTGTGTTTTCTGTAATTGCTAATGCTCTTTTTACACACACACTGAACAACATGAAGCATTGCTTGGTCACTGGTTGAGCTAAACTGGTATTCTCTAATTGTGTAGTTAAATTTAACAGCTGACAGATATTCAACATAATTCATGTGTGAGAGTCTAACAGAAGGACGGACAAAACCAGTCAAATATCCACTGAGTTCTGCTCATATTTATCACCATTGTCTAAACTATAGCGAATAAACTGATAATGTGAGAAATGTTGAAGGAGTCTGAATAAACTTTGGTTTGACTGTATATGCAAGTGAACGTAAAATGGAAAGTGTTGTAATTGGTCACGGCTTCGTCTTTTTGTCTTCACTCGTTCAATTTAAATGTTTGTTTGGTGTGACAAATGAAGTACAAATATTCCAAACAGTCTCTGAGTCACTTCTTTTTTAATTATTACATTGTTTAAATTAATAAATTTAATACATTTTTAGCTAACTGTGTGATTTGTATATGGACATTTCTGAAATACATAACTTAGACAGTTTCCTCTGATAACAGATCCCTGTAGACTGTAATATGGACTCATACACTTTCTGTAACGCTGCTTTGAAATGATGTGAAAATACAAATAAATGTGAATTGAATTCTTACCAGAGGATCTTTGAAGTACATGAGGCGTCGGTGGTCGAGTGTGAACCAGCGCTTCTTAAAGCCTTCTGTTTGCTGCGGACAATCACAATCAACTCTTTACTCTTTACACACGTTCCTTCTTTCATCACTGATGCAGTTTAAAGTGTTTATTATGCAGGATGAACCCAGCCGTTATAAGAATACACACCCTGACCTCTGCTGTTCTGTGTCATTCAGGAATTATACACTGTGTTCCACTGTAACTGCTCACTCATGCGTTTGCTAAATACATTGTATCACGTGTGTGTGTGTGTGTGTGTGTGTGTGTGTGTGTGTGTGTGTGTCAGAGAGTGTGTGTGTGTCTGAGAGTGTGAGTGTGAGTATGTGTGTGTGTCTGAGGGTGTGAGTGTGAGTATGTGTGTGTGTGTGTGTGTGTGTGTGTGTTTGTGTGTGTGTCAGAGAGTGTGTGTGTGTGTCTGAGAGTGTGAGTGTGAGTATGTGTGTGTGTCTGAGGGTGTGTGTGTGTGTGTGTGTGTGTGTGTGTGTGTGTGTGTGTGTCAGAGAATGTGTGTGTGTCTGAGAGTGTGAGTGTGTCTGAGAGTGTGAGTGTGAGTATGTGTGT